>NDGM011027903.1:0-21764 GCA_002564305.1 Octomys mimax
GGCAAACTGAGGATATCAACACCATCAGGCCAGCCAGAGCTCCCATTCCCACCCATTCTTTGAATAAGAGTCTCATTCTCCTTTCGCGTGGTAGACCTTTCCAATCTGCCACCTTTGATGGAGACTTGTGCGCCAGTGTGGGAACTTCTAGGCTGTACTACTCAGTTTTTTGGCTGTTGGGACATGTTACCCAGCCCTCGGAACATGAAGGAGGAGAGGTGATTTGGCTCATGGCTCCCACAGCTGGCACTTGTGGTCTACCTGATTTTCAGCAAATAAGGGCACTAAGACACAGTGCCTTAATTTACATAATAAAGAACTGTAAGGCCAAACCCAGTCTCATTTGTGTAAGGAATATTGTTTCTAAAAATTAGTTTTGTACTGTAAAATGCCCAAGTAAACTCATCTACTGGCACCAATTAAACTATATAGCTCATAAAGTACACCTTTGCCACTGGTTAAGTTCTGGCATGTGTTTTCTTGTTAAAAAATATTTTATCTATTTATTTATTTATTTATTTTTAATGTATTTAATACAGTGTCTACAGAATATCACTACATAGATCGGACTCCTACTGATCCTCCTGTTTTTGGCCTCCCAAGTGCTGGGATTGTAGGCATGGGCCACCAGGCCCAGTCTCAATCACCTTCTCAGCGCGCCACTGGGGTGGGGCAGACACTGCACGCAGGTTTCAAACCCCAGTCCCCGCACTCTGCCTAAGCGGGCACTTTAATCTTCGGAGCTATCTGGCCAACCCTATTGTCTTATTTTCCTAAGAAGAGTACCAACAAAAGGAATTGCACTTCTGTGCTTTCTCTCTCTCTCTCTCTCTCTCTCTCTCTCTCTCTCTCTCTCTCTCTCTCTCTGTCTTCTTTTTTCTAAGTTTATATTTCTTTCTGACTTGAACATGCCTTCCTCACTGAGAGCTGCGGCACCTGGAACTCAGATTTTCTTTTCTTTATATTTTGCATTTTATGTTGAGTAAAATCAAGGATCTATTTACATGGTCAAGGGAGAGATGACTAAAGATTTCTTTTGTCAAACATTTCTGCTACTATATGCAGATCACCTTCAAATGCAATCATCAACAACTCTCCAGTCCCTATATCCTCTTCCAGCTCATTTCTTGAAGTGGAGTCTCTGCATCATTCTGAGCCTATACACCAAGGCTATACCACAGGCCTGGGATATCTGACAGTTTCTGTTTTTTCTAGGTTGGCTCTATGACTCAATCCTAAAAAGTCATAGTGTAACAAGCCATGTTTCCCCATCTAGCATAGCTGAACAGCAAACATAGAAGAGTGTTGTACAATCAAGCTTTAGCCAAAATTTGAGCTGCTTATATCTTAATGAGTGACCTCAGACATCAAAGAATATTTATAAATACAGTAATACAGGTAACCAACACTGAGACTAATAGCATAATGTGTGAAATCAGAAATTTGGTCATTATTAATATTTACACTTCAGTTTTCTGATACTGTATTTCTTCAATTTCATACTTTTAATAAATTTCATCAATTTTCTCCTTGTAGTCAGGAAAATTATACAGCATACAGATAAATCCAATGGCTCTCTTGGATTTTATGAAAAAATATTTTAAGAATGTTTCTAAGGGTTGACAAGGTAGCTCAACAGACTAAAGTGCCTGTTTAGGCAGAGCACAGTGACTGGGGTTCGATCCTCAGCATTACAAACTATGCTGGCCCCACCCCCAGGGCATACTGAGATGTCCATTGAGACTGGGCATGGTGGCACACACCTGTAATCCTAGCACTTGGGAGACTGAAAACAGGAGGATCACTACGAGTCTGATCTGTGTAGTGAAACCCTGTTTTAAAAAAAAAAAAGAAACCCTGTAGATCCTGTACTAAATACATAAATATTATATATATAATATATATATCATATATATCATATATATATTTCTAAGTAGAATTTGATTTTGTTTTCTTAAAAGGCTGAAAATATGTTTCTATGTTTGTTTATAACAATCATAACTGATATAGTTTCATGAACTCATTGGTGGAAAAATTAGTCCTAAAGCACTTGTGTTGATTTACAAATGTTTCATTTGAAAACTTTAGTGGATCTATTTTTACCTTAATTCATAATAGATAGTAGGGACCTCAAACATCTGATGGAAGCCCTGTCTGTGCCACGCGGTCATCTCCTCCTTGCAATCCCACTGTACTAACAGAACTTGTTTTGATCCCTCTCAATCTCTAAGAAAATCTTCCTTTTCCTGCATTGTGACAAGCATGGCTAACGGTATAGTTGAGAAAGGAGTTTTTGGGCCATTCAGCATGAACTTCATTCCTTTCTGAATAATGCATGAACTTTTCATTAATATATTTAATTCTCATTAGAGTCCATGTGAAATATATTCCTTTACTGAATCAGATATTAGTCATGAGTACTGGTTCTGCTCATAGAAACAGACATTTTTCTATGTCAAATACAATGGTCTTTCCCGTGATACATTAGTCTTCTGAATTGTTTGTTTGATTTCTTTTCCCCTTAACCAAAAAACATCTGGCAAACTAAGTCATGCTGCAGTACTAAACCTAGAAGTTTATGTTTTCCAAATTTCTTTCCATTATGATTTTGAAAAATCATTATTTCTCCAAAGGAGACAGAAAAAGCTATTACTATTAGAAAAGCATGATTACACATTGGTAATTTAAAAAATATTGACAACAAATATCAATATGAATATAGATGCCTACAGTCTCAGAACATTTCTATTTAATTTTACTTTTCCATATTATACAAAATGTCTTTAGAATCAGTACTAAATTTTGAAGCTATTCCTACCATAGTGGGGACAGACTGCTTTTTCTCATTTACCCAAGAACATGTGTACCCAAAAAGAATGTTCAAACTAACTGATATGAAAACGTCTGTTTGCACATCTAAGTTAGTAGGTACATGCATTTGTGTTGCACTTGTGTGTGAATATTATCTATAGATATTTCAAATAATCTTTGCTTGATTTTATATAAATTTAACTAATCTATATTTTTACATGTAGACAAACGCAAATTCTCAGTATTACTGTTCATGTGTAGTGTGAACTTAACATACAAAACATTTATGTATATTGAGGTTATAGTTATATTTACTTACATATGTGTACGCTTGCTAGGTGCAATAACAAAAAATTGCTTAAAATCATATCTATAGCCAATGAATGAATTCTGGATTGGGTACAACATTGCCCAATGATATTATTATTAGTTCCACTGGGACCAATTTAAATCTATGCACCCATATTCTCATGGATTGAATAAGAAAATGTATTAGTTTCAATGTACTGTGCAGAAAATGGAATACAGGGAAACCATGGGATGATAAGAGTACACAAAAAACAAAACAATAAAAAAACCCAAAAACAAAAACACTTCTCCATCCTCAGCCAATACTTTACAAAGTTTTATACAAACAATTTCTTATTTGTTTTATTATTATGTCTCTTAAAGTATTTAAAAAGCAGGAGTCAGCAGTTGAGCTTACATTCCTTACAGTTTATCCCTTGGGAAAATATTATTGTGCTGTGTGAGATGTTCTCCTTTAGTAAACCCACATTTACAGAAAAAACGACATTACATTCACCAAGCCAGAGTTATCAAATGTAAGTTATTGTGCTAACTTTCTATACATACGAAACTCTAGACTCATAAAAACTCTATGGGTCTAGCTATTAATCCCATATTACAAAAGTAGCTGAGATGTCAGTGTTACTTGAAGGAGTTTCTACTTGACTCCAAAATTTACACTATCCATATAAATACAACTTTTCCATTTCTGCCTTTCACTATCTTTGCATAGCCATTGCCATATGCAATTCACATCGATTTCCATGCACATACTCCTTTACATACTTCAGCAATTACTTGATGACTATTTAATATGTGTGAAAATGCATGGCACCCAGAATTCCATGCAGCTGCCAATTTCGTATCAGCTTGAAAGAAATATTATTCCAATTTCATTCTCTGACCATGTAATTTTGCTATACAGCACTCACTGCTTTTAGAGTGATCTTGCTGGTGCTAAGGACCTTTTTTGTTTTGTGCCTTTATTGTGTGTCCTCCACAATGCACTGTAAGCAACCTGACAGTAGGGACTATATTTAATTGAATGATGTGTATCCAGTGACTGCAATTATGCTTGGAACAAAGTATTAATGAAATACTTGTGACTGACAAGATGAATAAGGTTCTGTAAATGGGTTCAAGGAACTGTGCTATATGAAGTTAGGTTATTTTAACTCTGGGATGGTGTCTTGCTACCATCAGATAGATACCAATTCTCAGAAGCTCAAATTGCATAAACCCACAAAGTTGTAAATTAAAGGTCACCATCTGGAATCAGATCCACATATACTGACTTCAAAAATTCTGGGTTAGGAAGAATTGCTTCCAGAGCTTGTCAGTAATTCTCAAAAATTTTAATTTTGTGCATTAAAATTAGAAGT
The DNA here is from genome assembly GCA_002564305.1 of Octomys mimax. Taxonomy (NCBI): domain Eukaryota; kingdom Metazoa; phylum Chordata; class Mammalia; order Rodentia; family Octodontidae; genus Octomys; species Octomys mimax. The sequence continues at coordinate 4,482 of NDGM011027903.1, forward strand.
TGCTGTTGAAGCTATATAAAAGGTTATAAGCCCCATTTTATCTTAATTCAAGATTGTCAATCCAACATTGTATTCTGACAGTAAATATCAATGTCTCATGTATGAATTCAAGGTATAATGAGTAATTTAAATTATTAGAATAAGATAATGAAAATATATAATGATACTGTTAAACACACAAAGAGCAGAAAACTACATAAAATGAGATCATTTAATAATTTGACAGTGTAAAGAACTAATTACCTAATGAAGTTTGATACCCAACAAATTTTTTGTCATTTTACTTAAGCATATATTGTCTAGGACAATGTATTATTGCATTATATCAATATACTATATCATTATTAAAATTTTATAACATTCATTGATTCAGTTAATGTTAACATTAACACTTCAAGATACATATGGTAGAAATATCTTATTGTGACTTTCTTTAATAAAGATAATCAGTTATAGAGATTTTAAAAATTATTTTGCTTGTTCATTACTTGGCAAATGTTAACTGAATACCATATGCCAAAGCAAGAGGTAAAAGAAAAATGTTTACTCTTCATCTAGAATTTTTAGGCTGTGGTAGAAACACAACCATCAATGACACAAATCAAGATTGATTAAACAATATGGAAAATACAAGCAGGAAGTACAGGGAACTTGCAGCAACTGATCTCAGATAAGGTTTCAGTGAAGCCTTTCTCGAAGAAACGACATTGGAGCATAAACCTGAAGAATGCAAATAAAGTACAATGAAAGAGAGAATGAAACAATTTCATAGGAAATGGTAATATAGGAAAGGTAATCATCAAGTAAAAGCGCCTAACCTGGAAGGCAGCTGCTACTTGAATTTAACACTTTTATTACATAATTCAATATTGTTATATTATTGATGTTCCAAATAGCTTATATTGAGAAAATAAGTAAACTATGCCACAGAAGATATGATACCCAAATCTAAGACACAAGTCTGGCCACTATAAGAAAAACTGAAAAAAAAAAAAAATACAACCAATGCCTGGAGAGAGCAGAGTAGTGCAATTGTTTTGCCATCAGCAATGATATGGAACCACCCGGCCTTTGATTTCATCCATTTACCCAGTATGCTATGCAAAGAGCAGGCTTAAGGTGTGTGATATTGTAATCAATACTAGTGTAAAGGACAGGCTTGAGCAAGATGTAGATGTATTTACCTCCTAAATGACAACCTAAGCACAATCAAGTGCAGGGCTGTTTGTGAATCACACCATATCAGAGACAAGGCCATTTCATACAGTGCTGTCCTACACCAAGGGCCGCAGATCACTGATTATAATGATACTCAATGAGGATTATAATGGTACTCTACATTATCTGAAGCCTCATCCCTTTCTAATTAAGCCATAGCACAAGAGTTGTGCACATCCCTTCAGGCAACAACTTCCTGGCTAAAAGGTGTTTAATGACCATATTTAACTTCAAGGAGCCTTTAAAATGCTGTCTTTCTTTTGGGAGTATTTACTCCCAGCTACATACTTAAAGGGCTTGTATTGTTAACAGCAATTCATTTATTCGACAAATGAATCCTTCCGGGTTCAAGGGGATGGATTCCAGAGCCAGCGTCCCCTCCAATCCCTGGATGCTCAAGCCCATTGTATAAAATGGTGTGGTATTTCCATATAATATGTGCACACCTCCCATATACTTTAAATTATCTCTGGATTCTCTATGGTAACTCATGCAGTATAAATGTTAGATAAATAATTGGTTTAGGATATTACTTAGGTGATAAAGATAAGAAAAAGTCTGTACCTTTCAATACAGGCAAAATGTCTCAGATACGTTTGTCATAGAATCTTTGGTATTGAAGGGTGTATTATTTGAAGAACTTCTAGGCATCTCATCTTTCTAAGTACGTATATACCAGAGAAAAACAGCATTGAACAAAAGTAAAAAGTCTTACTTTGTCTTTATATCCTAATATGAGAGATAGATAAGAAACAATCGACTTAAATTTTGGGCATATTCAGTGTATTTAAAAAGATTATTTAGGGCCTGAGGAGATAGCTCAGTAGAATAAGCACTTGCCTGGCAAGCACAGGGTCTTGAGTTCAATCCCCAGTACCACAAAATGATAATAATAATAATAGTAATAATAATTATTATTATTATTATTATTATTATGCTTTTTTGGTGGAACTGGGGATTGAAATCAGACCCTTGGGCTTGCCATACAAGTGTTTATTCTACTAAGCAAAAAAAGAAAATTATTTAAAGAGAAAGACAAAGTAATTTTATTCTAAGCATGTTTTTGTTGTCACTCTCTGGCTTTACTGTAATGTGGCATGAGAGCTCACTTCGCAGGATTTACATTTTTTGAATATTAAGGCCTCTATTGTTGTTATAAGTATGGTCTACTTTGAAAAGAACAATTCCCAGGATAGGAAAATCTACGAAGATAGAGAATACCTCTGTCATTAGTTAGACTTAGGTAGAAGGGATTAGGAAGTGATAGCTAGCTAGTACAGTGCTTTAGTTTAGCATAACAAAAATGATAATTCCTGGTATAAAATAAAATAAACAAGTTTAACTGTGGTCAATTTATAGTTGTATAGTTTTATCAATCTGATAAAATCTGAGTTTTTCATTTTTAAGTTTGTAAATTGTGTATTATGCAAATTTTTAGTTCACCAAAGTTGTTTTCTTATAAAAACATGAAAGGGTATAAGTACTATGAAAATGGATACAAATGGATTGGTATAGGAAGCTATTGAATATTTTTTTTAAAAACAGCTCTGAAAATGACCAGTTTCAAGGTACCAAATGATATGTACCAACTGGCAAAATTTCAATAATATCAACAATCAGCTATCACGGGTCTGTACCTTAAGTGTAGCCTATCACTGCAGTCTTATGAAGGCGTAATTTAGAATTTCAATATGATCGTCAAGAAAAGAGATGCAACACAGCGACAGCTGAGCTGCTTGGTTATGTGCAGATGAGTGTACCTGGGAAGTAAGCAAACAGGCATTTCTAAGAATTAAGGATCTAATATTTTTGAGAAATAATAATCCAACAGGTCTGATGATATGAAGGAAAGAGACACGATATAAAGAAAAGAGAAAGCAGAGATTAGTTACATTATTTCATAATCCAATCATTTAACAAATTATCCTCAAACAAGGTGAGGTTCTTGAAGGTAACAAAACATGAAGGCCTCACTTATGCTGAAGGTAGAGGTGCTAGAACGTCATGAATGACTCTCAGGCTTTTGATCAAACAACTATAGATATAGATAGGGATTTTATGGCCTGATGATAAAAACTACGAAATCAGAGTCAGAACCAAAGAATAGAATAATGGTGGGTGAATCTGGGATAACGGGTACCAAGTACCAGTTTCAATTACAAATAAGTTCTGAAAACATATTGCGCAACATAGTGAATGTAGTTAATAACAATGCACTGTATTCTTGAAGTGTTACAGGAGTAGATTTTTAAATGTTCTTGTTACAGAAATGATAGTGAGGCAAGGTGGTGAATATGTTAATTAGGTTGATTTAATCATAATGCTTATATTAACTAAATATCAATTGTGTATTAATAATTTCCCTTGTCAGTTAATACTTTTTAATGCAAAGTGTGACATTTCAGCTGGGTGGTCCATTTGATTGCCAAGTGAGTAGCCGAGTGAATAGCCCAGTGAGCAGTCAAGTGAGTAGCCTAGGAGATTAGAGCGTCACACTTCTGGGTGTATCTGGGCGAGCTATGCAGGATAAGTCTGGTCGCTGTATGTTGCGCTGGCCCTCCCTCTCCGACAGCCCTGACGTGCTCTGCTTCTGAGCTGCCATGTGTGAGGAGCTCTGCTGCACCCTTCCAACCACTGTTTCTTTTTTGTAGCCAGCTGACCACTGAAAAAAAATTCTGAAACCTTGTGACAAATAAATGTTTTTCACTTTTAAGTTCTGAACATAACACATTACTCCTCAACTACAGGAAAGCTGGCCAGAATGAACAGAAAACTGTAAAACTAAAAAATACGTTTTCCCTCTCTTCTTGCCCCTCATTTCTCTACTTGAGTAAAATGGAAATAAGATAACTACAAGAAATACGCCCATACCTGGGAGCGTTTCTTCTCTTTAGCAGTTACTCATTCCAATCAGTTAGCAATCTGAGACAATAAGTTGTGATTTGTCCACTTGATCAGGCAACTTCAGTGATAGAAATGAATTTTATGATCTGTTAACTTAAAAACTACCAAATCAGAGTTAGAACCAAAGAACAGAATGATGGTGGGTGAATTTGGGATAGTGGGTACAAAGTACCAGTTTCAGTTAGAAATAAGTTCTGAAAACTTAGCATACATATAGTGTGTGTGTGTGTGTGTGTGTGTGTGTGTGTGTGCAAGAGCACATGCACAGGTGCATGTTGGGGGTGTTCCAAGAGGGCTGGAATGTAAGCCAACAACAGAGGGGAAATGCTCATTAGTTCTAACTGAGGGCGGTAACATCCAATAGGTTTGCAACCCAAATGCAATAAAAGAGGAAATCAATCTACATTTTGAAAAAACTGTGGATGCTGCTGTGTGGAGTTCTGTCCTAATGCCATTGCCTGTGGATGTCAGATCCAGCTACACTTCAGCCTTTCAGTGTAGACTCACACCAATGACTCCCAGGGAGCTTTCAAGCCTTTTCTTCTATTCTGAGATTTTGAGCACTTGGGGTGGAACAGTCCTGGATTTTCCAGCTTTCCAGCAAGTAGTCAGCCGTGGCAGATTCTCCTGGCTCCAATCCTGTGTGAAGCCTGCCTCATAAATGCCCTTGCAGTTTATGTGGTTGTGTACACACTGTTTTCCAGAGAAGACTAACCAATTCACATACTCTATTGGAAGAATGCGAACAAAGCCCTATGTGTCAGTAGAAAAGTTTCTTGTGTTTGTGTCTATTGCAGTTTTCAGTTCAATTCTGTGAAAGGCTCATTCATCCATCACGTTTATTTTCCTGACTTTGGAAGATTTTACCTTATTTAATATTCTATATTTTTGTAACTGAACTAACCAAGAGAGACCAAACCCATCTTCATGGTCAGAGTTATTTAATGACTTAATTCAGGTTGGTATAGTCTCTGGGCTGGAGGACTAGTTTAAGTATTAAACAAATATAGACTGTTGAAGGCTAGACAGGTAGATCCATAGACAAATGACATCCCTTGAGAAGATAACATGTTTCTTGTACACAGCACTATGACTGCAGAGACCTAGGTACAGACATACCAGAGACATAATGTTTAATCATGAACATTTTTATTCTGCCATCCCTTCTCTACCCTCTGTTCCATCATGGAGTTACCTGGAAGCTATGTGAAATAAAGGCATAGGTAGAGTGGCACTGTAGTTATTCTCAGTTTTTCTCTCGAATGCTATACACTGCCTGATTCTTCAAATCCCCGGAACCCCAAGTCACTGTTTCAAAGGTTGTTTCTTCAGAGGCATTGCTGTCACTTTCAGTATATAAAAGCAGTTGGCTTTTCAATCACACAGAAGCTTAAATTACCAGAACTTTGGAGGCCAAGATCAAAGCTTTTGAAGCTGTGTTCTTCTTTGAAAACTCCAGCCTTTCAATGGTGTTGCATCCTGAATAGGATCACCGAAACAAATTGTGACTGTTAATTGTGTTATGTCAACTTGAAGGGATTCATAAATACCTGAGAGTTTCATCAGGCATATGGTTATAAGAGTAGATGATTAACATGTAAGCCAGAAAACAGAGAGGAGAAGATGTCTTCTGAGTGTTGATGGCATGAAGCAGTACACTCATGGCCTGGTGGAATAAAATGGAAGCAGTGAGGAAGTGAGCCTGCGGTGCACAGCTCCTGCCTTGCACGGTGCATGCTCTGCTGCCATTGCTGTAGGGCATCAAGCTCCTCTTCCTTCCACATTCCATTGCAGACTCGGGAACATCTCTCCAGTGAGCTCCCCCCTTCTTCTGTGGGCTCATGCTGCATGCTTGGTTCCTTCCGTTCCATGCCATGGCTTCCATCTTCTTGGGGTGAGCAGCTGCTTGACCCTCTGGCTCTCCAGACCTTAGATGGCAATGATGGACTAAGACCCTGGCCTGTCAGTGGAGGCAGCAGGCAGATGAAGGCACAGCTGGAGAAGCAAGAGCAGGCCCACCTTGGAGCTGTACCTCTGAGACAAACACCTTGAGAGTTAAGCATTAGCTCAGGACCACGATATCCAAGTCTAAGCACAATGGGAGAAAAGTACTGAATAACCAGTGTATTGCAATATTCAGCAGTGCTTGGTTGACTCTGGCCCTGATTATCATGTCACTGAGTGCCATTTTGACCCTACTCCAGTCTCCAGGGCTCCGGGCACCATTACAGTTCCTTCAAGAGCCATAAGGGGGCAAGAAGTCTACTGCCTGATAGAGAGACAGAGTCAAGCTGCCCATTGGCAAGAGCAAGTTTTGAGAAAATAATTTTAATCCTACACAAAACATTAACATGTAAAATCCTCAGCACCATCCTCCTTGGGATCCACCTGTTGCTACTGACTAGTTTGCACCCTGTGGAATGTGCTTTCACTTTCAATAAATCATTAAGTTTGCAGTTCCTTTAAGTTCTGCTCAATTGTTTGTCAAAGACATAAAGAACTTGGAAAAGATGTCTGATCCAGTCATATTTTCTTGGGAATCCAGCCTAAATATAAAATTTATTTGAGGGCAACATTTCTCTTTATTTACCTCTTTTTTCTTCCCTGTATGTCTATTCTGTGTGCTTCTGGTCGCTGATATGGATTAGACAGTTAGAAAGTATTAGGGCATCCAGTCCTTGAAGATTTCTGCAACAGCATAATTCACTCATGCAGTTGAGTATTTGAGGCCCTACCACATACAGTTTTCATGCACTATGCACTGCCATGTTTCATGTGTGTGTAACTTTATGAATGTCTCTTTCTTATGTTTGTACCCTGCCTTCATCATGATTATTTAAGACAGTTGACTATTCATGTGGTGCTCTGATATGGCTCTCCTTAGTGCTTAGATTTAGACATGATCACTTTCGAATTTTACTATTGCTCTAATTCCTGGTGGTTGGGTCAGGGATGTAGCTCAGCAGCATAGCACCTGTCTCGTAAGCACAAGGTCCTGAGTTTGATTCCTGAGACAAAAAAGAAAGAAAAGAAAAGAAAATGAGAAATTTCTGATAGTTTATGTTTCACTTTTGTACATACTAAGCATTTTACATCTGGCTCTCTTTAATGAGCCATTTCACCTCTTTCAATCTTGCCACCTATATATACTTGATCTCAAAAGCTGCTCAGACTCAGTCCTCTACTAAACTTCAAACTCTTTACAAGGTCTATCACCACTTTAGAATCTAGTGTAAGTGTTCATTCCTTCCAAGGTAATAAATGTCTTTATCAGGCCCCTCTCTGTAATGATTCTTTTATATTGTCTCCTCTTAGGGATACTGGGACAAAGATAACATATTAAATAGGCTGGGAGCTCGGAAGTAGGACATCTAGTCAGGCCTAGAAGATGACATCTGATAACATAAGTTATGGAGAGATACACAAAGCAAATCAAGGTCTAGGTCTCAGTTCTTCTGCTGGGATGCCCAGCCCTAGCCTTCTTTCTCCTCATGGCCCTTGAAGCACCATGGGAAGTGTCCTGCTGATCCACAAGCTTCACCATGAGGTTGACCTTTAATAACTGGAAACAAATGGATGCTGGCAATTAGAAAGAACAACTTGTCTTCTGTTGCAAAACAGATTGGATTCAGTATCAACTGGGGAATGGAGAGTAATGGACAGCAGTCTAAATCACAATATTATATTCAATTAGATCTTTTCTATAAAAGACAAGGAAAATGCTGCCAAGTCCTTTATTTTTAGTTTCCGTGCTCTTCACCAAAAATGCTCTCTGAAAAGGCCCAAGAGATACCATGCTTAAAAGAGCTCCAGAACAGAAAGTGACCTCCTCAGCAGACCAAGAGGGATTTCTTCGAATCCCTCTTTATAATCCTCAGGCCAGTTCTCCATCCTCACTTTCTCCAAGTGACTTAGAAACTTCACTAGCGGTCTGCTTTCTGTAGCATGACATTTCATTAGTCAATCAGTCCTAGATATTTTGGTCTAATTACAAATTTCCATATGAGTCCTCAGGCCACTTTAGACTTGTTTCTGGACATAGTCTTTTCTTGTGGAGTAACTGAGGTCTAGAGGATGGTAAAAAGAGAGGAACTGTAAGTATAGGTAAGCCAAAGCCGTCCTGTTGCGACTGCAAGCCCAAGCTGTTTGAGGGGAAATCCACAGCCTATCAAGGAAATTATCCCCATTTTAAAGTTATCCAGACTTTGAGTGCATGACTGTACCACGTCATCACCCAGGTTCTGCTTCATGTTTCAGGTTGAAAATACAACAGATCCATGACACTGGAGAACTGACTGCACCTCTCCCAGAGAGGGTCCAGCCAGGGTCACTTGGACAGTTGTTCGCTTGCTCATTTGGACAGTTGTTCCTTTATGAATAAATACTGCCAAAACTGGAGTAAACACAAATCCTACTCAGAGCTCCTTTACTCCTTCTCTCATATGCTATTTCAAATATCAAGTATTTATCCATAAATTCTTAATTGTCACAAAAAATCATACTCTTTTATTAGGATGAGATTTGCTAAAATTTATTCTCCAATTCCAGCATGGATTTTGCCTCACAAGTCTATATCAATCTCCTTGACTCAATCAGTCAGGAGGTAAATCCTTTTAAATGATATGCTGGCACTCCTGGGGGGAGTAAAATCAGCAATGCTAGTGGCTACAGAGCTAAAAGACTCTAGGCAAGTTTCCAACGAGACAATACTCTGTCAATGAAAAGGCCCACAAGGAGCTCTTGCATTTCATAGACAGGTGTGTCAAGCATGGCTTTCTGGTACCTTGTAATCCCCCTTGAATCATTCTCCATTCCCCAGTGTTAAACTTTTTAGGAGACTATTAGATGGTCCAAGTTCTTTAGTCTGCTAATGAGGCAGTAATTCTAATCTATTCTCTAGTGGCAGATCCAGACATAATTCTCTACCAAATTCCAGGAGATCTCTGGGGTTACCAGTGCATACTGGAAGAAAAGCACTCTTTTAAAATCTACTAATCAATCCTTAGTACAAGGCTGCTAGCTAAATCTATTCCTTTCTTCCAATTGGGTGCATGGGGATATCCCACAGCATCCTCTGACTGGATTCTTCTTAAGGCATCTTTCTACGCTCATGTCTAGTAGAAATTTCACCTTTCAGCCCTAATCCTCCCTCACCAATTCTCTTACAAAAGTCTGTAAAGCCAATAAAAGCCACTTAACACTTATGTTTCTGGTCTAATATTTTCAGGTGCCTCCCTTGTCATTCAAGCCAAAATCTATATGCAGGCTAAATTCTCAGTATTACCCAGTGTAACTTTGCCTGCATTTTAGACTGCAAGTCTAGAAGCTACATTTCTCTCCAAACACAGCAGTTTCCTCTGAATTAATGTAAATCCTTACCTTTTAACATCGACAGACCCACTTAATAAACCAGACACAATTCAGGCATGTGTCAGGCAATGCCATCACATTCCCAAGTGCCTAATTTCAGTTCCTAGATAACTGCTGCAGCTCTTTTCAAGCTGATTGCTGATACATCACATCCTACAATCTGTGAACACTGGGTTTCTCCTTTAGTTACAAAGAAAAGAAAACAAGACCCAGCATGCTTCTCAGCCACAACTTACTTCTTTCCAGACATCAATGACAATGGTCTCAGCAACTTGAACTTTCTTTGGAGAAGTCACCAATACCTTCATAACTGATGCATATCTCTTTTCTATCTTGATTTTGTTAAATCTCTTATTATCTCAAGTGTGTTCTTTCTTTGCAGCAATTAACTCTTCTCTGCCTATCTTCCAATATGATAGGTATTGAAGCCATATCATATTTAGTACCTGGTATAGATTGTTCCTAACAATCAGACATTCCAAATTTTCCTTTCCACCGCTATATGACCAAAAATGGAGAGTATGCTAATGCCCACCTTGATGGATTTAGGTATCAACCCAAGATAGAAGCAGGAGCTACAGGGACGTGAATGTGTCCACATATATTTCACAACCTGTCACTCAAGCTCTCTGAAGGTCTTACGTACATTTCCATCATATTTAAGGTCCAACATCAAATAAATTCTCTAGCTGTTATGGCACCTTCAGCATCACAGAGGTACAGATACGCTAATTTGAACCCAGGAAGTCTCTGCATGGCTTTGGAAAAAATGATGTTCTCAGTAGTACACCAACCAATCAGGTGTTGTAAAACAAATTTTAAATACTCTCATCCTAATTCCAAGGAACAAAGGCTAAGTATTCAGCTCTTTTGCAAGCACCCTTGGGTTTCACTTTCTTTGATATTACACTTTTTTGGCTCACTAGTGGAATTTTTCTTACATTTGTTTAGACTCTAATTGTCTCACAAAATTTATCTTTCATGGTCCAACAAAATCAATCTATAAATAATGAATCTGGGGCCGGGAAGGTGGCTCAGTGGAATAAGCACTTCCATGGGAAGCGCAAGGGCCTGAGTTCAATCCCTGGTTCCGCCAAAAAAATTAAATAAATAAAATAATAATGAATCTATAGCCGATCTTGACTACTGATGATGCTGACTATGCCCTTTCTAACTCAACTTTCCTAGAGTCAGGCCAATCCTGCTACCTTATAGCAACCTCCAACTCACTCAGTATCTCACTTGCCACCAGACTATGGTGCTACAATCAGACTCTGCCTTAGATCATTAAAACCTATGTGAGAACAGACCAACTCTGTCTCTGATACTTAGGTCAGTTAGGGTGAGGGTTCCATAATCCCTCATAGGCAGGAACAATAGTCTATACTCTCAGGTGAAAGCAGCTGCAAAAGAAGAGACCACCAGGCCACAATACTCCATTAAGATTATTGGCTGTAATGGCTCTTGGGGGAAGTTGAAGTGGGAGATAGCTAAGGAAATGGCCAGAGAAGAATCACCTTGAAGAGAAGGAACACCCTGAACTCTACTCTCTAGAATAGGTCCACCTCTTGAGCTAAAAAGTAATTCAACAACAGGATATATAGGTCTAAATACAATGATAAAAGTTGCCAGGCAAGCCAGCTTATGCACAATAAGTCTGCAGACATGTACCAGTGCTCTTCAGTAACCCTTGACCAACCATAGACTTGTTTACCATGTCATTGACTATATAGTTTTGTCTCTCCTGCCATATAAGCTTTGAGGAATTTTATTCTTTCACCAACGAAACAAAAGGTCCAAACCTCCACCACACCAAGCAGGAGCTGAGCCACATCATTTGTTGGCAGAAGTGAAATTATCAGACTGACCACTCAATCTCACTCCAAAATTTAATGCTTAAAATCTTCAGCACCCAAACCAGTTAAGGCCATACCTTCTATCCCTGGCCTACTCTTAATCTGTGGAGAATATTTTCACTTTCAGTAAATACTTGATCATCTTACTGCTTAATTCTTTGTTCAGAACACTGAGGACTAAGGACTTGGATAAGACCTCTGGTCCAGTAGCTATCCTACTGCTCGTGCAATAAGAGTTATATTACCCTTTGATTTTTCTCCACTAGAGAAGTCTAACAAATAAAAAATTGTGCCAGGAGTGGTTCTGGAAAAACAAAACAGTAAAGACAAATTTGGCTAACAGGTTGGTGGTTGCTAGATTTGACTTTCTATTTATTTGTTCAGACCTAAGCTTTCCATGGCCACTTTCCTGACGATTTAGATTTCTGATAGCTCATCCGGTGAACTAATTAAGGTAATAAACAACATTGACCCATTGGATTATCCTAACTTGCCACTTTGGGGTATAAGAAATTTAGTGATTCTGTAATAGTTTGGCACATTTTGTGAAGAGTAAGAAATATAATGATGATGACTGCTTGGTTGTGGTCTCTCTGCACAGTATAATAAAGGAAAATGACAAGCTGGTCCCTATTTCCATCCCCAGCACTGGAAATAAAAATTTTAAGAAAAGATTCAAATTTTCAGTGCAGAATCACATAACCCACATGAAGGCTTTGCAGCTTTGTGTCCTGAAGGAGAATCTTGTCTCCTCTAGTCACGAGGCTTAGGTTGCTGAAAAGCCAAACATAAGCCATCACAATGTGATTGGATGAATGGCATGGTAAATTCAACACTCAGACTCAAAGAGTTTTTGCAATTAAAGTGAAGATGCTGATAAGAAAAGAATAAGATCCTATAATAAGGTAGAGATCCTATACATAGGAAAGAACATCAGGAAGTTAGGCCCAAGGAACTCTAAAATTTGGATGAGATTATTTTAACAGAAGTTTCCCCACCCTCAGTGACAGAGTTATCCTGGCCATAGTATCTGCATGGCACTACCTTCTGTGGGGTTGGCCACCCCAACTGTACCTGAGGAAACTAACTCTGTGTTGCCTTTAGAAACAGTAATTATGTTTTCTGAAGCACTTACTGGGCAAGACAATGCTAACAGCTTCCAAAGCTACCCTTACCACCCATTTTTTGCCATTAGGCTTTTATTCAGGCTCAAATTTCAGAAGGCTCTTAAAGGTGAGACACACAATAGGCACGCAAAGTTCCCAAAGAGCTCTTTGAGTTTTCTAATTCTTTTCAGCATAGGTCTTGGAGACAGATATAGAATGGATTTTAAGCGTTCAGGATAAAGGGGGAAGGAGCATAAACATAGATCAGGCATACTTTCTTGGCATGAATCCATTAAGTAGAGATTCTGGATTTAATATCACAATTTGTGGCAGTAATAAAAAATTAGTAGTTTATTTTGTTTGGTTTGTTGGCTAAAATGTTGATTAAATGTTTGCCAAATGTGAATTATCAGAAGATACCTAACAGTTTCAATTTTTTTTTAAATGAAGGTAGTCAAAGGCTCAGGAAAATGGAACATGCTGGAGAGATTCACATACTGCTTTATATGCTAAGATCTAGAAAATGTACTCTTTCCTAATTGTTTAAGATAAAAAGGATTAATGAGTGATGACCCAGAATCTCTGAAGAGCTCCATGTTTATTCTACTCTGATAGCCAACAGTCCCTCAGTTGGGAAATTCCAATGTGGTGGGTGTAGCTGGAGCCCATTAATGAGAATACTCACTGTAAGGGTAGCCAAAGCAGTGCAAAAATCCACTGTGCACAGACTTGTGGCATTGGTTAATTAATCATCAGTGTTACAAGAAGTAAAATGAATAGAAGCTTACTAAACTTTTATTTCATTTATGTGAGCAGAAAATTTCAGGACAAATGAACAGAAATGTACCTCAAATCATCACAGCAGAGAATCATGGTCCTTCAACCAATCCCCAGACCATTTACAACTGCAAACCCTTTAAATGAAAGGAGCACAGGTTTCTTTGAGGAAGAGACCTCATGTAGCAATATGAATGAGAAGCCTACTGTCCCTAGGGAGCAAGGAACAAAGAACAGAGCCTACCGAATAGTGTAGTTCCATGTCATTCAGGCAAGCTGGGACACAGGGAACAAATTACTGGAGGTGAGTTGTCTGGTCTTTGTTCCTTTACTAGGGATGATACCAACTAGTGGTGTGTAAACTTTTTTGGTTTGGTGAATGCCAGAAGGTGATGCAAATGTCAGCTTGTTTACCAAATTGGTTATGCACCTTCCTTGGCCTGTTTTTTTAGCCCTCAGTAAATGTGAGAAGTTCTTGTGGCTTAAGGCTCTCTTACAGTGGGACTAAGCTTGTGAGAAACTGAGATATAGTAATCCAGTCTTCCCATCATTTCTTTCAGCTCTGACTGATAACATGCAACACCCTGATGCACTACCAGACAATGATGCTGTCAGCCTTTTCTTCATTCTTCCCTAATGGCACCTCCCATTTTTTTCTTCTTGCCAGAGTAATTGCATATTAGGAACAAGAAAGTGAGCAGATACTAACCACTGATTCAGAACTAATTATGATTGCATGCAATGCAAAACATGACTGTGGACTCCAGTACAAGTAGTCTATAAAGTTCTCCTAATCAATGCAGTTGTAGGCAAAGTCCAACTCATAGCAAGTCCAGTAGGTCCCCAAATCCATTTTGTGACCATTTCCCCAGTTCCAGAATGTACAATTGTGATAGATATACTTAGTGCTGGACAGAATATCTGTATTATTCCCTAGACTATGAAATGAGGATCTCTTATGGTGGAAAAGGCCAAAGGTAAGTCATTAAAGTTGCTTCTACCTGTGAAAATAATAAAGCAAAACCAATGTTACATGCAGGAGGGACTGGATGGAAATGTAGGCATGCAGCACCACCCCATCTAACTCTCCTACAGCCACATCCTCATTTAACTGTCCTATTTGGCCCATGCAGATGATGGATCAATCTTGATAATGGTAGTGGATTACAGTAAGTTTAATCAGTGGCCACTCCAGTTGTACCTGTTGTACATGATTTGGTGACCTGACTCAAGCAGATCAACAGAGCTTCTGTTACGTGGTCTGCAGCTTTTGGCAAATGTCTTCTTTGTATCTAGTCATGAGGCCCTCAGTTTTCTTACACCTGGCAAGCTAACAGTGCACCTTTGTTACTCTACCTCAGAGGAAACTGACTCTCCAGCCCTGAGTCAAATCTTAAGTATGTGGAGATCTTGATCACCTTTTTCTCCCATAGGGTTTCCCACTGGCCCATTACGCTGGTTGCATTATTCTAACTGGACCAAGTAAGCAAAGAGTAGCTACCCCTCTGGAATTCTGGGTAAAACACTTCTGTGTCAGAGGGTCAGAAACAACTCCAATTTAAATTCATGGGTCCTTTACCTCAAGGAGATTTCTAGGAGTCCACTGGTGAAGGTCATGCATAAATATCCCTTCTAGGTGAAGGATAAGGACAAGGATCTGGCCCTTCTACAGTCAAGGAAAAGACACAACACTGATTGGACCTATTTTGCTTTTGGAGGAAACACAGCGCTCACTTGGGTGTATTACTCTGGCCCAATTACGAAGTGACTGAGAAAGCAGACACCTTGGAACGGGGTCCAGAACAAGAGAAAGTTTGCAACAGGTCTCAGACACAGTACAGATTGCTTCGCCACTTGGATCCTGTAAGTCAGCAGATCCAACGTTTTCAAGTTGTCTGTGGCAGACAGAGATGCTTTTAAAAGCTGATTTCTACTCTTTTGTTCTTTCTGCTCTTCCTAGCAAATTAGATTGCATATTTTGTGAACTTATGATTAAGTTCATAAACATATAATACCTGATGGGCTGAGGCTGCTGTATAAAAAAATGACATTTACATAATATACAACATACTATATCTTATACTTTTTAACCCCAAATAACAATTCTATGAGGAGATTTTATTCTGCTTCTAAACAATATATACATATTTTAGTAGGACTCTAAAATTGTTTTGTTTCTTATTACTTATTATTTTTGTTTTCTTTTTCTTTTCTGAGTTTACATTATTGTTAAGTTTTGGAAACCATACCTATAACTTTTATTTTGCAAGCAGCCTTAAATTTGTGATAGCTCTATTTACATTTCTTTTTCATTATAATGAGCATATTTGCAGTGTCTTCATCTGAGTGAGAAAAGATATAGCAAGTCAGAAACTCTCATGTTATCTAGAATTTTTTTTAATTTTCTTTTTGTCTTTATGAGGCAGGGTCTTGTTAGGTAGTTCAGGCTGGTACTGAACTCAGTTTTGTAGCTCAGGCAGTCCTCAAACTCACAGCAATCCTCATGCCTCAGCCTCCCCTGTGCTGGGATCACAGAAGTGCACCTCTCCACCCGGCCTAGAACTTTATTTCCTAGTCTTTCATCGCTTTAACTTATTGTTTTGGTTTTTTGTTTGTTTGTTTGTTTCAGATGTGACTCCGTAATCACATTAACCTTCATAGCGACCTATTCAATATTTTAAGATCAATGAAATTTTACTGATATAGTTCCTCTCATATTTGTGTGTTTGTTTCTGTGTGTATGTGTGATCTGTATCTTGTTCTTTTTGTGTCAAGTGAGAGTTTTAAAAAGTTTGTTTTTGAAAGGTGAACATTCATAGTCTTTCCCTATGTTGTACTATTGTCTTTTGTCTTTGCACTATAATGTTCATTTCACTAAAGCAAGGAAGTTTAGGGCACTCCAGGTACATGCTTGAGGATAATATAAATTTTTCTCTCTGTTTTTTGTAGCTGTTTGATATTCTTCTGAGACTTTGTTTCTTCATTTGTTCTTGGCTTTTTAATATTTAATAGGATGTTTTGTGAGAGGTTTTTTTTTCCTGCTTATCTTTCCTCTTAACAATCCTTTCCATCTATCAATGTAAATAGGTTCTCATTATTTTTACTTTGATTATTTCCTCCCCTTTAGGCTCTCTGTATGAGCTTTTCAAAGTTCAACTGCAGGAATATCTTGATTCCACATTCTCCTCACAGTGCACCTAACTTTCAAATCGTAATTTGTAGCTTTATTTTGGCACACAAAATGTTCAAAAATGTATTTGTTTTTCCAGCCTAGTAGTTTATTCTTTAAGAATACTAAAATTTTGCTTACCTGTCGCATTAATACTGTGGCAGTTTTATTTCTACTTGAGAAAACAAGTGCTTCTACTTGATGGGAAAAAAACCCAACAACCTTTCTTATTGATTCAACTTGTTCTCCAGTATTTCATATAAATTTGCTTTGAGATTAATATTGTCATATTTTATAACATTGGTTATGAAATGATGACTCTTTATATCTTTTTCCTAAATGTTTAATCATTCTTGGTATTATATCCAAAATCTTACATAAGGGAATAAAGTAACAGATATAAAAACCACCTATGTCCATATCCTTTTGCTTTATATAAAGGTAAATCATCAAAATACATAACAATTACCACAGCAATATTGATATATATGTGAATATATATCAAAATTTATAAGTTAAGTTTTAAGTCCTCAATAAACTACAAAAATATGAAGCAAATTGTCAGTAATAATTTTCCTAATTGATATTATAAGCTTATTTAGATCATGTAGGAAAGTATGCATAAGTAATTAATGCTTTTGTGAAATTATTTCATACAAGAACCACAGGAAATGCTTCCAAAAACTTCCTCCTTAACATTAAATGTAGTCTTTTTTTAAATTATTTTATTTTATTTATTTATTTATTTTATTTTTTGCTTTAAACAATTTATTTATTTATTTATTTATTTTTTTTTTAGTTGGTTCAAACTTTTTTTTTCCATCAGTTTTATTGAGAAATAAATAGCAGTGATACAGTTTCAAATCAAATTGGTAAGACAGTT
>NDGM011027911.1:0-10224 GCA_002564305.1 Octomys mimax
GCCCTTGTCACACAGTCCAGTGAGCACGGGCAGCCGCATAGTGAGCACCACGGGCGCACGGACACACGAGCGACCCGTCACAGAGAAGCGAAAATTCCACGCGGCTGGCGAGTGAGGTTCATGAATGTCAGCGCCCTACACAGATTCGAAAGTGCTGTGTGTCCCATCGCCTGCGGGAGAGGCACTTCCTGCTGCTTAGGGTACGGCTTCGGGTTTGTCTGAGAGCTACTTGGGGCGCGGCACTCTCATGAGTTAACCTAGCAGCAGCTTGAGCTTTGCTGCTCTGGTGCGCCCTGCCCTGCGCAGCGCGTCTTACGTAAGTCTTCTAGACTTCTTTCCTCCCACGCCTGCCTGCGGGGCTCACGTGCGCTTGTTAGGGCTGTACAACAACACTCCCCAGACTGGGGTTGGCCGTGGGATCTGTGTCCCCCAAAGCCTCATGCGGTCCTAGAGCTTCCATCACACCTAGAGCGTGTGATGCGGGTCACGGGTGTGCGCTCAGCCCACTGCCTGCTTGGGCCCACCCTAATCCCACCAGCCCAAGTGCGGTGTAGGAGGCGCGGGAAGCCGACGCCAAGGCCGGCTGCTGCCTTTGCTGTCTTCTACTGCCCTGAACTCTCCCCCCTCTGCCTTCCACCCTGCCTTGGAGCCGGTGGACTGTGGACTGAGCCTCCACAGAGTGGGATTGAAAGAAACCTTTCCCCTCCGACTGTGGGGCAATGAGAAAAGCAGCTAAGACAGCTGGGTAGCTCAAAGACAGGAGGTTTCTTTGCAGGAGCTGAGGCCCGGGGGCACGGGCAGCTGGTCCTTTAGGGGGCTGCGAGGGGCCATGTGTCCTGTGCCCCCCACACATGGGGCATGCCAGAGGTCCGCAGTGCCCCTTGGCCGTGGAGGTGGACCCTTATCTCTGCCTTCACACTGCGGGCCACCCCTGGGTGGCCCTGTCTCCACATCACCCTGGTCTCTAGGACGTGCATTGTATTCAAGATGGGCCCTCTGGGTGACCTTGCTTCACCTGACCCCCCGTGGAAAGACCCTGCCTATCTCTGTGTGAGGCCCGGGGGTCAGGAGGCCCATGGGTGAGCTTTGGAGGACTCCAGTTTCAACCCTAATGACAGGTGCGCCGTGGCCCCTCTGCTGATGTGCAGACGGAGACTTGAAGCCCCATTCAGAGGTGGTGCAGTCACATCCGGGTCAGTCTAAGGCCAGAGCCAGCTGCAGGCCCTGGAATCCCAGCAGCTCTGGACAAAAGGCAGTCACTCTGCTCCTATGAATGCATGATTGATTGATTGATTGATTGCAGAACCGGGGATTGAACTCAGGCCCTTGCGCTTGCCAGGGAAGCACTTATTTCACTGAGCCATCTCCCCAGCCCTTGAATGCATGATTATTGTAGCTGTCCTCCCCAAATCGAGCTCCTTTTGCATTTTTATGGCTCCTGCCCAGCCTGTCAGCCTCTCAGGCCTGATAACTCTCTGCAGCGGTGGCCCCTGCCCTGGAGGACATCCAGCTCACCCCTGGCCTCCAGCACCAGGCCCTAGAAGCACGTCCCTCCCAGCTGCGACAGCAACGCCATCTCCAGACATGGCCAGTGGTCCCCTGGGGGCTGGGGTGGGAGCTCTGGCTTCAGCCCTGTGGACCAAAGCTGGTCCAGTCTGAGGAGGACTTTGACAGGGCTCGGGCCAGGGCCACCAGGCTGGGGATGATACTGGAGATCTGGGGTGGGGGAGGCTTAAGGATTTGGGAACAGAGAAGGATTTGGGGGTGAGGGGAGCTCACAGCCTGCTTGGGGCCAAGAGAGTAGGTATGCAGAGGACACGGTAGCTTGGGACTAGGAGTCCTAGAAGGCTGCATGCAGGGACTCTCAGAAGTGGCCCAGCAGGAGGGGTTTCTGGGGGCCCTAAGTGGGTGAAGCTGCTGTCTTCACCACCCCCTGGTCATGCTGTCCCTCCCATCCTAAAGCCTGAGACTGGCCCCCTGCCTTTCTTCACAAGGTCCGCATCTGGTGGATTCTGCTCCCTGTGCCTGATTCCCACGGGTCTGGCGTCTGTCCTGGGTCTGTGCTGGATGGAGTCTTCCTGTCTGGTGGCTGAACTAGTTGCTGCTGTTCTGTGTACCATGGGTCACAGACCCCACGAAGCGTGTGGCTCTACGGTGTTTGTGTCAGCCCTGGTCTGCCTCCCACCCTGATGTATGTGGCAGTGATGGCACCCCAAGTGCCACCTGGGATGGCAGCAGTAGGGGTCTAGACCTGCAGACTTCATGCGACCTCTCCAGGTCCTGATGGAGCAGAAGCCAACCTGGCAGATTGGGCCCCCATGTTACCCCAGCTGGGTGCAACCCTAGCTGGCAGCCAGGGGTGGTGGTGTGCACCGGTCATCCCAGCACTCAGGAGGCTGAGGCAGGAGGAACGTCATGAATTCAAGGCCAGCCTGGCCTACATAGCAAGATCTCATCTCAAACAAAAAACAGACCCCTGCTGGCACACTCACCAGTGAGTGGCTTCAGGCAGCCTGGCTTCCTGCAACCCTCCTCCTACAGATGGAAGATGAAAGCCATAGCCCGTGTCCCCAGAGTCGGAGCTGCCTTCTCCTGCTGCCTGCGGCTCCACGCAGAGCCCAGCACGTAGTAGGGGCATGATACCCACTTCCTGTGTGAGAAGAGGGGTCACACTGGGCCCTGGTAACCCCCAAGCAGTGCGGCTTACAAAGCTTCTCTGGTTGTTGTGTGCTAGGGAAAGCGCAGCCACTGCATGCGCCCACGTTTAGGGTGCTGAAGTCCTTCCTTTTGAAAGACAGACTCTAAGACAGCAAGAAAGCGGGAGAGAAGCCTCAGTAGCCCTGGGCTGTGTGCTCCCTCTGAGAGGCTGCGAGGTGACCTGGTCACTGTGGGTGTCACAGTCCTTGACGTGGACCAACACAGCCACGAGGGCCAGAGGTGACGTTCCCCTGTGCGGCCCCTGTGGGAAGCTGCGATGAGCCAGCACTGTGCGCTGTAACAGCTGGATGGGCCTTGTCCCCCCTGAGAGGTTGGTAGTTAGAAACAATAACAACATGTGCCATGCCAGCCCCACCCCCGTGCGCGCTGAGACAGCAATTGAGACTGGGCGTGGTGGCGCATGCCTGTAATCCCAGTGTGTGGGAGGCTGAAAACAGAATCACTACGAGTCCGATCTACGCAGTGAGACCCTGTAGACCCTGTAGACTCTGTCCTCATTACAGGAAAAAAGAAAGAATAACAGCATGAACTTTACATCCTAAGCACTTTGTATTTTCAGTGACTTCTAAAGATGCAATGAGCTGAGCATTTATTATTTTCTTCATTTCTGGGTGAAATAAAAAAGGAAAGAGGCACAGACATTCGGTAATCACCCCAAGACACAAATGGTGGAGCTGGGATTCGAACTCAGGTTCTGCTTTGGCCCCTAAGGCTGTGCAGGCTCAGGAGCACCCCCCTGCTGGCTGGGCCAGGACCTCTCAGCATCACAGACAGGAAAGGCAGAGGGTGTGTGAGGCGCTGCTTCCCACGAGCCCGTGTTGCCCGCTCCCCTGCTCCACTCAGTGTCTGGGCCCTGCCTGTGATCACTGAATCTGCTGTGAGGTCCTCAGCTGTTTCTCAACTGGTGAGTGGACTGTGGTTAGGGTGGGAAGGGTCCGCTGCTAAAGAGCCGCCTAAGAGGCACCAGGTGGGGCAGAGACGTGCAGGAGGGGGCGGCGGGCTGGGCCGTGGGGGATGGTTTTTGCTGCAGAGAAGGATCATCTCGTTCAGATTCACAGGAACTGCCGGAGCTCTGTACAGAGCAGGAGGTGCTCCAGGTGCAGGAGGCAGGAGAGACGCGGGGGCAGCTGCGGGAGGCCCACTGGCGGTCTTCCCAGCCAGGCAAGGGGTTGGCCATCCTGTAGGCCTACAGCAGAGGGGTGGAGGACGAGGCTGGGAAGGAGGGAGTCAGGCCTCAGACCAAACCTGAGTCCCACCTTAGCCCCAAGGCTAAAGCCCTCAGACAAAACACACAGGACTGCCCACCCTGTGGAGAGGGTCTCATCTTTTCTCTTTCAGAGCAGCCATTGGCCTGGAGCTTCCTGCTCAGTTCTTTCTTCAGGACGTCAAGAACCTGGACAGGAGTCCCACCATGGGCAAGCCCCGGAGGCCTGGAGATGACACCACCAGCTGGCACTGCAGGGACACAGGTCTCTCCAGGCCTCTAGGTGGGGAGGACAGGGGCCTGGGCCCAAGTGAGGAAGAAGGAGTCAGGGTTGTGTGCACGAGTGACGGTGATCATGGGTATGACCTGGGTGGAGGTGCAGAAAGGTTTGTATGCCAAGGACCGGGCAGCCTGTGTCTACTGCCGACCCCAAGCGCTGCACCAGCATAGCCCTGCTACCTTGCCCAGGCTGGCCTCAAACTCTCCATCCTCCAGCCTCAGCCTCCTGAGGAGACAGGGTTACGGCATGAGCTTTCACTACGTCAAGTTCATTCTGTCTTTTGAGGGTTCCTGGACAGAGGCAGGCCTTGGCCCAGCACCTGAGTTAGTCAGAGGCCCTGTGTCCTGGGCTGCCCCCCATCCCCCGCCCCCGCACTGGCTCCTGGAACTCAGGATGAGGTGCCTGTGTCCCTCCAGAGCCTGTGGACACTGCCACACACTGGCCTGTGGACACGGCCACACACACTGGCCTACAGCAACCCTGCTAGCCAGGGAATAGCCCAACCTGAGGTTTCAGGAAGGCTAGACTGATCGCAGTGCCTGGGGCTGAGAGAAGGCAGGGTGACTGCCAGGGTGGCCCACCCCTGGAAGCAGAGAGGTGGCATTTGGGGATGCAGCCATGCAGTCAGGCTCCGGGAAGCACAGGCCCTGCTCTGACCCAAGGAGGTGCTGCCAGGAGCCAGGTGCACCACTTGGCAAGGTCCTCCTCAAGGCAGCCACTGCCTGGGCCTACACTGGGTGCAGAGAGAGAGAGAGAGAGAGAGAGAGAGTCACAGCCGTGGTTCAGGGCACTTGCTGGGTGGGAGAAGAGGAGAAGAGAAGAGGGGAGGCCTGTGCTGTCCTCCTGGTGACTGACTCATTCCCCCTGCCCCCTTCCTCCCTGCGTGGTGCCACCTGGATGCCCAAGGACAGCCCCACAGCCTGGGCCCTCCCGGCCTGCCCACTCTCCACCTGGAGCCCCGATGCTGGCCCAGGTCCATCCCCGAGGGTGGAGCCCTTGCTCTCTGGGACTTGCCACAGGGCTGTCCTGGGGACCTTGTGCCCCTGCTGGTCCGCCGTGCTCCCACGACCCGGGGCACAGAAAGCCCTGCTCTGGAGATGGCTCCTGCCTCCCCCGCTGCATCCTGGACCCAGACTCCACTCACCCAGGATGGCTCTTGCCTGTGCCCTGCGCTGCTAGCCCTAGGTGACCCTTCCGGGTGCTTGCTGGGTGTGGAGTGTTGCTGGGGACAGGGTCACCGAGAGAGGAGACCAGGCTCGGGCACAGAGCAGAGGCTTGGCCTCTGCGCCGCTGACCTGGGCTCAGCCACTGCTTCATCTCGAGAATTGCAAGGCCCATGGAAGAGTCTGAACTTCCAGCCACACATAGCATGACTGGCAGGGCACCTGGGGCCCAGCAAGGGCCCACGCAGTGGCAGCTGTCTTCACAGGAGAGGTGGCCGGGTGGGACCTCACTGAGCTTTGCCAGGGGAAGAAAACTGGACCTGAATCTTAAAAGGTAGATAGGATACACACCAGACATCCAGCTCTTCAGAGGCTGAGGCACGAGAATCACAAGTTCAAGGCCCACCTCGAAACTTAGAACTTGCTTCAGAATAAAAAATAATGAGGTAGCTCAGCACTCCCTGCATCGAGCCCACAACATTGAAAAATAGGTAAATAAATAAATGACACTTGACACAGTAGGGAAGAACTGGGCAAGAGGGAAGTGGCTGTGAGCTTGGTCAGGAGGGCTGAGGTAGAGGCCACCTTGGAAGGCTGGTCCCCCTCAGCATGTCACTCCTGGGCCAGCTCCAAGCCGGGCACCAGAACACAACCCCTAAGGGGCTGAGCTTTGGGTTTGGGGCCTTGTGTTTGCGAAACAGTGAGAAGACCCAAGTGTGGCAGAAGAGAGGAGCCGTGGTCGTGCAGTGCGGGGCTGGTAATCTGCCGGCTGCATTTCCTGGACAGGCAGGGGCAGGGGCAGCGAGGAGGCTGCACACGCGAAGGCAGGCCCTCCCTGTCCCCAACCCTTACGTGGCAATTACGCTACCTGTGTTAAATATCTTCTAAGTGAAGCAACTTGCATCTCTCTGTGCGCTAATGCTTGAAATAATGGCATCTGCTCCCTCTGTTGCATGAATGTCAGCATTTATAATTTTAAATAATGGCCTGGAAAAGCCCAGAAGGATCGTTTCCGAATGCTCGCTGACTCTTCTTGCCGCCCGATTTGGAATTGCAAGTCCTTCCCCCAGCCCCATGGCGCTTTCCTGAGTGACTGTTGGCCCGGCCTGCTCCAAGGTAGAGCCCCTGCGCACGCAGAAAGGCCATAAGAGCAGGGCTCTGTGTGGGATCCGGCCGCTGTGCTGCTCATCCGAGAAGGCCCGGGCCAGGCAGATGTGGCAGCTCTTCTCTCCACTCCCCACTACGAGACACAGATGCGGTGTCTTCATCAATTTCCTCCTGCTGAGACACAACACCTGACGCCCACAACTTAGAGAAGGAAAGGTTTGATTTGGCTCGTGGTTGTGGAGGCTTCAGTCCATACTCGGCTGCTCCAAGGCAGGGCGCTGTGCTGGAAGCATCTGGGCGGAGGAGAGCGGCCCACCGCAGGCAGAGACCCCGGGGAGACACGTCCTCCAGGCCACGCCCCAGCGGCTTGCCACCCTCGGTCAGACTGCGCCTCCTAACCGCCCCCTGCTGTGGCACCCTAGGATCCAGGCACCCTCCAAAAGCCCCAGCTGTGCACACAGGAGGCTCTTGGGCGACATCTAGATACAAACCATGACACACTGACGCCATCTGGAAGTGACCCAAGCCTGAGGAACTGCTGGCACTAGACCAGAAGCAGGGAGCAGGAAAAGGAGAGGACGGGCAGGCGACTTCTGGCTGAGCAGCTTCTCCAAGTCCCCTGGCAGCCGCATGACACTGTGCCAATCTTCAGGCGGCACTTGGCGCCCTGGTCACACGAGCTACAGGGGTCCCTAAGAATGTCATCTGCTCAGATTCACTGTCGCTCAGGATAGCAGCAGGGGTCTGCTCCCAAGGAAGGGAACACCAGCCAGTCTCCTCCTTCTGCGTTGGCGTTTCTTTTTGTACACTCAGCTGTAACTGCCTGCACTTTGCTGATGAAGCGGGGGCTCCCTGTAATGAGGTGAGCCTCACCCCTGCCTCTGGTTGCCCCCTCCCACAGCCCAAGCTCGGGAGAGGAGACTGGGCCCCTGGCCTTTCCT
Source organism: Octomys mimax (assembly GCA_002564305.1). Taxonomy (NCBI): domain Eukaryota; kingdom Metazoa; phylum Chordata; class Mammalia; order Rodentia; family Octodontidae; genus Octomys; species Octomys mimax. The sequence continues at coordinate 7,414 of NDGM011027911.1, forward strand.
CTCGGGAGCCCCGGCTCTCAGACCTGACTGGTGGTCCCTGTCGCCCCTGACTCCACGTTAGCCTGCTACTTAGGATGGACGGAAGGTGCTGCCTGGACCCCTGCTCCACGTACCCCATTCTCTCTACTGCTTCACCCCTGAGTCAGAAGCAGATGGGTTTTTACAGTGGCCCTTGGGGTGATGTTCCCAGAGAACCCTGACCTGTCACTGTTTCCAAGTTGGATTCTTGGGGAAGGCCACCCAGGATGGCTGGGTCACAGAGGGGCTGTCGGTGGGTGGGTGGGAACCAGGAACCCCAACAGTTCTGCAATCAGGACCATGATGGTCGGAAAGCTTGGGCAAAGTATACAGCTGCATGGTCAGATTTTAAAAAACGAACATCCTGTGTGAGCGGGCGGCCGGCCATGGCTGTTCTGAGCTCCCCTGGCCAGAACGGCCGCGAGCAGCTAGGAGCAAAGGCCAGGCCGTGAGTCCAGCCCCTGCAGAGCAGCTTGAAGCCTGTGCTTGCCCCTCAGGGAGCCCCGCTCTTTGTGAAGAACATGTCCTCACCTTTGTGGCACTTAATTACGCGCGCCGACAGTCATCTGTCTGAGTGGCCTTCCCTAAGTAGCCTCACAACCAGCTGCTCTTGAATTTAGCCAGAGATGGCGAGTCCACTGACACTGACGCACGGGTCCCGGCGCCGTGGACATTTCCCCAAGCTGCCAGGAAGCTCCCAACTAGGTGCGCTTTGCAAACGCAGAACACCTGGCTCTTGCTCTCTGTAGTCTTTCTCATCAACTCCTATCGGTTAAGGAGATTGTCTTCCTGTTTATCCTTTGGATCGAGGCGATCTGTTGCAGGTTCTTGCGCGACACAGGCGGAACGCGGGCTCTAACTGCATTCCAAATGAAATCCCGCCTCCTCCGGGCAGGCAGCTCCGGGCTGTCCAGGCAGCCCGACTTGCGCGTGCGTGCGTGCGTGCGTGCGTGTGTGCGTGTGTGCGTGTGTGTGCGCGCGCAAGCTGCCCCTGCTCAGCTACTCCCAGCCAAGCTCAGGAAGATCCGCTCGCCCCTGGGGGAGTGCGGTGGCCTCTGGGCGTCGACCCTTTTGGCTTGCGATGTTTTCTAGCTTTTCTATATTTCACAGCTTTGTGGTAAATAATGAATTCAAGCCAGCACCCCAGTCTCTCTTTCTGTAATTCTGAGAGCCCATTAAATGATATTGTTGGGAGAAAACAACAGCCGCGCTAATCACGCCCCGTGCATGCGCATCTTAATTTCCCCGGAGGCCTGAATATGAATTTTTACTAACGTGTTAATTTTGTGTGTTAATCAGTAGCTGTAGGCCGAATGAATGGCTTGACTATGTAAAACTGTGTGATATTGAAACAACTCCTTTTGACCCCCTCAAATTGGCTTCATTCCCCTAAAGACGGTTAAAGTTAATTAAGCACTCAATAGGTTTATGGTGTTTAAATTAAAATATATTACTCCTCATTGTGTAGTCATCAAGAGAGGACGGCACCCCTCCCGGCTGCCTGGCTGGCTAATGGGCTTATCAAAATTCATGATGTAATAAGCAAGCCCGGGCCCGGCGGGTCGCGCTGGCGCTCGGGGAAGCACTGGCCGCCGCCGGCCACCAGGGGGCACAAGCAAGCCGCGGATGTGGGCCGATGGCTGCGCGGGAGCGAGGGCCCCTCAAGCCTTGTCAGAAAAACTGATTTTTCCCTACAAAGGTGGGCCTCTGCTTGAAGCGNCCCCGTCCGTGCCCGCCTCCCCCGCTCCCATCTCCCTGACTCTGGACTGCTTATCACCGGAGGATGTAGCAGGACTCGGCCACGTGGCTCTCCGTGGTTTCCCTGGTCTGTCACTTTTCCGTCGGATTTTCACGCTGCTGGTGCCGAGCGGGGAGAGCGGAGCCCTACATTTTGAGCATGGACGGGGCGCTGGCCGGCTTCCTGAGGTTCTTGCAGGGGGCAGGGGGAGGGGACGGGGACCCCAGGCTGTAGAACCGGCTCGGGCCCGAGCTGATTAGGCTCCCACCGCGGGACCCCACCTGCGGCCACTGCGCCACCCGCCAGCTTCCCGCAGCCCACGGAGTGTATGGTCATTCGTGGAAGCCTGAGTGGTGGCTGGGCCAGCGGGATTCAGGCGAGCCCTGTGGGTCAATCCGTAGCTCAGCTGTATCAGACCGCATCTAAGAAACTTATCATTTACCCAGCTATCAAGATTGAGTGCAGGGGCGAGGGATAGATAGCCGGAAGGACAACGGGTAGCAGGCAGCGTGGGACAAAGCTCAGAGACTGGCACGGCCTTGAGATGAGCGAGGAGTCTTCTGGGTAGAAAGCCATCGCGTGGCTGGCATCTGTGGGCCTCGTCCCTGCTCCCTCCGCCATGCACGACACGTGGGCTTGGCTGCCCAGCGGAGGGTGAAGAGCGGCGCTGTTATCACTCACCGCAGCAGGGTCAGCTCTGAGGTGGGGATGCCCCGGTCCCTGCTCCTTGTGCCCTTCCTGTCCAACGGCACTGGCTGGGGCTCCGCTGGAGGTTTTCCTAGGGACAGGGCATCCCCTGCTAGAAGAGGACAAGGGGCCTGAGGAGGTAGGCCGGGGGACCGGGCCTCCTTCAGGAGCGCCCTGTCATCCCACCCAAGCCCACACGGACTTCGATCCTGGGCTCTGATTCCTGAGGGAGCAAAGGATTCGAGGTCACCCCAGGGTGGCAGAAGTGGCCTGGAGCCTGGGCCTCAGATTCCAAGTGCAGGGCAGAGCCGGGCAGGGGCGGGGCTGGGACCCAGAGGGATAGGTGACCACTGGAGTGGAAGGGGGCC
>NDGM011027923.1:2002-17729 GCA_002564305.1 Octomys mimax
CTTTATTTATTTATTTACTTCTGGCGGAACCGGGGATTGAACACATGCCCTTGCGTGAGCAACTACTTTGAAGATAGCAATATGCAACATAAAAACCAGTATTAATTTCCTATCATTTAGTTTTGAGATTCTATATCATTTTTATTGTTTTTTAAATTCTATTTAAAATAAAAAATGATGGGCCGGCGAGCTAGTTCAGTGGACTAAAGCACTTAGGCAAGCTCAGGCAAGCACAGGGACCGTTGCGATTCCTGGCACCGTGTGCCAGGCCAATGCTGCCCCCAGGGTGGGCTGAGCCAGCCAGAGTCCAGGTGTGGTGACGCACGTCTGTAATCCCAGTGCTGTAATCCCAGGTGGAAAGCAGGAGGATCACTACAAGACCGAGCTGAGTAATGAGACCCTGTAACAACCACATACATTAAAAAATAAAATAAAAAAGATAAGAAAGGTCATGTGACCACAGAGCCTACTACGAGTCATGTCAACTATCACATCATCTAGAAGCTGCAATGGTGACCAAATATAAGCCCTATTGAGGAATCAAATGATTCTGCCTAAGGACAAAACACCATCCACCAAGGCATACTATACATTTTATACCAATGCCTCTCACATAGTGCTGGACCCAAAAGGAGCAATGGATGAATGAACCAAGGGGAAGAAGCAACAGCAATCATACCTTCACTGCAAGGGACTCGAGCTAGAAATGTGTGCTTTCTAGTTGTAGATCTAGGTTATTTAATGCCTTTCCCAAGTTGGGAAATATTCCACAGGGTGCTTAGCAAGAGGACTGCAAATTGCACCTGTTGCCTGGACACTCTAGACTCTTGTGCCCAGGAAATAAAGAAGCAAGAAGAGCCAGCATCTGTGTAGGACTCTGGTGATCAAGAGAAAGCTGGGCTGTTGTTATACTATGGAGGCATATAAGGCTACATATGGTCTCTTTGTGATCCACCAGTACCTTTCCTAACTCTGAGGGTAAATGAACAAATATGTCAGCTATAATGAACTCAAGAAAAGCAATGGTGACCAGAGCGCTGAACCCTCCAAGGTAAGGGTCCACGTGCCCACACCAGGTAAACCATGTACATCAACCAAGGTGCTACTTAAAAGTAACAAGAGTCTAGAATGGTTAGTAGAAGTGAAAAATGAGTATTACACCCATTAAGAACATATATAGAGGGCTGGGATTTAGCTCAGTGGGCACAGCACCTGCCTGGCAAATGCAAAGTTATGAGTTTGAATCTCAGACCCAAACCAAACCAAACTAAACCAAACCAAAACAAACAAAACAAAACAAAAAACAGAAAAAAATCAGGCATAGGAAAGGAGGCTTTAGACTGTTCATGAGAGGAGATATTCCAGCTCTTTGAGCTGTTTTTCCCAGAACTTATACAAAGAAAGTACTTTGAGCAATAGTGTGCAGAAGACACTCTGGGATTTCCACCAGATCCGCTATGACTGAATCATTTATCTCCCAGATGCTTGCAGCCCTCAGCTGTTCCTCCTTTCTGGAAATTGCCTTTGTCTGAGATATGGAGGAGCTGGCTGCTGCTTACAGCAGGGCTGACCCAAGACTGGTTACTGTGAGCATACAAAGGGCTGCCTCCCAGCTGCAAAAGGGCAAGGAACCCAGGGGTTGTCTTGGTTTGAGCCTGCCTGCAAGGTCAGCTGCAGTATTTTTTCTTTTTTTTGAGGAACTGGGGGTTGAACTCAGGCCCTTGTGCTTGCCAGGGAAGTGCTCATTCTACTGAGCCATCTCCCCAGCCCCCATACAGCCCCCATACAGCCCCCATAAGACGCAGCAGCACAGCCCTCTCTGGTCTTAGCCTTTCCTCCTCTTCCCTTTCCTTCCCCTCTACCAGATGTTGATCCCATAACAAACTTTAATAAGCTTTCAGCTCTCTGTTCTGTCTCAGAGCCTGCTTCTAAGAAAGCCACCAGCAATCATGAGAATGATGTTAAATAAATATTGAGAAGAGATGTTTTATTTTACTTAGCCAGGATTTTAACATGTATGGATTTTCACTCACATTCAGATTTTTTTTTTAAAGTGAAGGACTTGGCAAGTCTGGCCTCACTGACATAAAGTAATGCCCATCGCAAGAGGCAAATGTTCTCTGACTAAATATGTACTCTCCAGCTATCCCAAATGTCTGTCACCTCTTCTTCCTTGACATGGCACTGGCCTTTAGGTATATATGCCACCTGCCTGGTTTATGGTTATCTGAATTTCTAACATCAGACTTTCTGCAGACTTTGTATTTTCTATGAACTAAGAGACTGTGGCTTCAGTGCAAGGACATGGCTTCCAATGGGACGCAGTGCCTGCTCAGCAGGGAGGAAGTGGAATGGAATTCTCTCCCAGGAACCATCTCCTCCCCAGCACACCCCACCCCATCACACCCACTCCGCCCGAAGATTCAGTCTCAGAGCTGTGAGACCCGCTGTTAAAAGCCTGTTTGAGACTATGAGCTGAAGCTGCAGAATCTTCCATTAAGTGCAATCAATTTCACTCCTGAGTGAATAAAAACTCAACTGACTGCATTCAAATCTCCCCTGATATAGCAGCTCACTCCCAGATAAAGGATATGGGCCTCGCTCCTGAATGGAGACTCGTAAGAGCACGCCAAACAATAAGTGCAAGGCTGAAACCCCAGTGTGTGTTTTCCAAGTTTCCTATCTGTCTCCAGGAAGGAACTTTGGTTGTATGTGTGTGGAGGTTTTGGTTTTTTTTTTCTGTTTCCTGTACTCAACTGCTGCAAATGCTCCAGGGCCAAGGGCCTTATCAGCCTTTGGTTCCCAATCTTTTCAGAAAAGAAGAAATTGCACAGACACATGCCTGAGGCTCTAGTCACAGGGTGTACAGAAAAAAAAAAAAAAAAATCACAAGGGAAGCCATGGAATGAGAAACAGGAATCTCTTGCACATGATTTGTGTCGTCAACAGCTCAGGACTTCCGTGTTGAAATGGTCACCCCTGCACTCTTTTCCCAAAGAAGACTTGATTTTTGGCCTCAAGAGGTCCAATAACAAATGCTCACCTGACCCTAAGTAGTCTTGGGTTTTAAAGATCTAGCCACAGATTTTTCACTGGTGACACTGGCATAAGAGGAAAAGCAAAACAAAAAAAGACTGAAACAAAAACTGTTAGATTTTCCAAATTTGTCTCAAAATTATTTGTCATTTGAATGAATCAATATAAAGCCCTCTGAGATTTGCTTGTCTCGTCTATGCAATGGGCCAAGAGACTCGCTGAGTGGGTGTGCTGACACAGATGGGGGGACTAGAGCTCTCGAAAGAGAGACATACGCTGATTCCTTTACATGAAGATGCCAGTGCATAATGGTACGTCACAGCACAATGAACAGACTAGACTCTAGAATCCCTGGAGCAGTAAGTGCACAGAAAATGAAGCGCCTCTGCCTGGCCTAGGCTGATCTCAGCCCTGCCTCACTGCTGTAAGTGTGCACCAGGTCTGATAGGGATGCTTTGGAACTGGAGTACAGCATCTGAAACATCTTCCAAAGGTTCCAGTGTTTACATTAATTCATGCATTTTATACAAGCAATCAAGTCCTGTTTTCATTACCTCATGGTCAAAAAACCTAAAGTAACCCCGACAACAACGATGAATCATTTTACCAACTTTTTGCCAAGTTTCTCTCTTTTATGAGGATTGTTTTAGTCCAACCTCATTGCTATAACAAAAAAAGCTTTAAACTGGGTAATTAATAAACAATAGAAATCTATTTCTCACAGTTCTGAAGGCCAGGAAGTCCAATATTAAAACACCTTCAGATCTGGGGTTGGTGAGGGTTCTTTCTTTATAGGTTGTAACTTTTAAGCCTTCACAAGATAAACTGGTAAGACAGCTCTCCCCACCTTGTTTTATCTGGACTTTCACTGCTCAGAGCACAGCCCATGCCTGGGACTACAGCCTTCATGGCTTGCCACTTCACAAAAGGCCCTACCGCTTCACACTATCAAGTTGGTCACTAGGTTCCAGTACCTGAATTCTGAGAGGAAATCAACATTCAGACCAAGTAGGGTTATTCCATAGCCTAAGGGATGTATAAATAGATGCTAGGTAGAACAATGGCTTGTTATAGTGAGGGTTTTAGACTAATGACACTGTGGAAAACAATTTCTATTGTGACACACTAAACTTTCAGTCTGCCTTAATTAAAATCACAGTTCATGTTGGAGGCCTAGTTTCTTTTTCCACACAGGTGCCCTGAAAATCACATGTAAGGCTAATTCAAGAGACCATTCTCCCAGGGGTGACCAAATAGCTCAGTGGATTAAAGTACCTGCAAGCAGGCGCAGGGGCTGGGGGTTCAATCTTTGGGCCTGCCATGAGGACTCTGCCCCCAGTGTGTGCTGAGACAGAAACTGAGACGGGGCGTGGTGGCGCACACCTGTAATTCTAGCTCTTGGGAGGCTGTAGACAGAAGGATCACTATGAGTCTGATCTAGTACTGATACTCTGAACACCCTACAGACCCTTTTTTGCTGTATTCCCTAAAATACAGAAAAAAACCCACACGTGATTTGATGAATATGATGCACTGAATTAGCAGCCAATTTTTGTCTGGAAAGAGAAAGAAAAAGATTGATGAATATTATAACTTGTTATATAATTTAAATTGAGTCTATATTTACTCTATTCTGTTGCCATAAAACTGAAAATTATGCTTACTGAATTATTTAAAAATTTGCAGTGAATAGGGAGCCAGGGAGATGGCTCAGTGGAATAAGCGCTTGCCTGGCAAGCACAGGGGCCTGAGTTTGATCCCCAGTTCTGCCAAATAAATATATAAATAATAAATAAATAAAGTAAAATAAAAATTTGCAGTGAATATTTATTGCACAGAAATTTCATTTTAAATAAACCTATTGTCTCTAAACACTTCAAAACTGTGATAGTTTAATACAAGAAAATAGACTATTAGAAGTTTGCTGTAAAAGATCTACTTGAAGACAGAAACTATCCTTACTATGGAAAATTGCCTGACTCAGTTCTGACACCTATTTTATGTAGAACTTTACTGAGTTTTCGATCGTATAAGAAGATGAATCAGCTGATGGACAGAGCTAATGACATTCATGGCATATGTTTCGAGTAAAATCACACATAACCAGCCAGTTAACTGGAGAACAAAGTGGAAAGAAAATATTTGGAGATATCCACTATCAGGGAAAGGGTAGGGGACTCCGATGATGACCTCTGGGATGCTGGCCAGCTAACCCCACACCCTGACAGTTGCCGCCAGAGTCCCAGATCCAGGGCTGCCTGCCTGACACCAGTGTGACTATCCTTCCCTAGTAAGACTCTCCTTAGCTGCGACAATATTGTTAGCCACTGTACTTACCAAGAAGCCACTAGATGCCCAGAGGGCGCCAAGGTGAGGACACGCCAACCCTGAGTTCAGAAATGGAGTCTGATCTGCCGACCGCGCCCATTGCTGTTGAAATCACAGTTTTGTCCCCTAACAACCATGAGGCCCATGGACACAGTCTTTTTTGGAGGGTGAATACTGGGAAACTCAGGCCTTGCGCATGTTAGTCAAGTCCTCTACCACTAGGCTACACCGCCAGCTTGTTATATTGTATTTTGAAATAGGGTTACAAAGGCTGGCCTTACATCTGTGATCCTCCTGCATCAGCCTCCTCAACATGTAAGACTACAGGTGTGCATTACCATACCTGGCTTAGTTCATTTAAAGTCAGTTTTTTCCCCTTTAAAATACAGTAATGTGGCTAAATTCCATGGCATGAAACTTCAGTGAAATAATGAAGAGGTCCTGCCAGTTCACTGATATTCCTAGAATGGACTCATAAAATTAATTAAAATATCATATCATTCAATGTTGCCCCCTGCTATCAAATAAGCCCAGCAAGAAGATAGACACAAAGAGAATGTCTGGAAATCCTGTAGTACATGTATTTGTACAGTTGTTGTTTTTTTTTTTTTGGGGGGGGGGAAGAGAATCTCTAATGTTTTTCAGATCCTCAAATGATACATGACACCCACAGGCCACACATTTTCTCACTCTGATTTAACATTGCTGCCCGACCCTTCTAGCCAGTTCTCCGTCTCCAGCTGCAGATGCACACGACCAGCTGCACAGGGGCTGTCTCCCCCAGAGGAGCCACAAGCACTTCAGTTCCAACAGTGCAGACCCCACAGTTTCCGACTCAGATTCTCCTTGGAAAATAAAGGGCATTGCGACCACAGCTTCTGTAAGCTGCAGGAGTCTTTCTCTGTCAACCACCTTGGACACTGCTTCAGCTGAAGACATCTACTTTTCCCAGGATGGCTCTGCTCAGGGGAATTCAGTGATACCAATAATAAGCTACAAAGGTCTGGCCTCTTATCCCAACTTAAGACACAGCCAAAGTTCATTCTCATCAGAACTGTGATGCTCACTAAGGTTGATTCTTCTCACCAATTCGGGCTCTTTCTTCCCCTCCCCTCCCCTCTCTTCTGCTCTATCCCTCTTTCTTTCCTTCCTTCCCTTCCCTCCTTTCCCTTTCCTCCCTTCTTTTCCATCCCTTCTCCTTCCCTCCCCTTTCACTGAGGTTAACTTCAAAAGGACTCCCTAGTAAACCTTTTCCTTCCTAGAGAAGTGGAAGCACCCAATGCCTCTGAAGTGGATTCCAGAACCATCTCCCGCACTTCCTCCAGTGATGGCGATTCCTCTCTTCACCTGAGCACCCAAAGCACAGACCTAAGTCTCAGTCTCTGCTGTTCCTCTACCGTCTGTTTCCTTGGCCTGGACCGACCTCAGCCAGTTGTGTTCCTCCTCATCACTCAGGGCTCAAGTTCAGTGTTTCCTCTTCACTTTCCTGAATGCTAATCCCTAATCACCCCCAGTACTCTTAGATTAAAGCCCAAGGTTCTTAATATGAGGTACCTGGTGCTCCACCTCAACCTCTGCTTTTCTCCATGGTCATCTCTCTGCTCTTAGGAAGTGTACTTTACTTTCCTGGAGGCCTACGAACGCCTAGTGCCTCTGTCAACTCATGCTGCTTCTTCCCTCTAAGTGTTTGGCCAAAAAATTATATGTGCCTGAAGTGACCAAAACCCTTTCTTCCTTGAAAACTCCAAGATTCCTAAGACTCAGCTCAGATTTAATCTCTCTCAGTAATCCTTCTCTGACACCTCTTCTGGGTCCCGGATTCTTCCTAGAGTTTCTCCTGGCCTCTAGTGCTGTCTTCAGAAAGTACGTTGAAATTACATCTTGCTATATATAACTTTGCACACCTTGAAGGTGAAGATCTGTTTAGTCATCAGTGAATACCCTGTGTCCAGCACAGGGCCTAAAATATAGAGAAAAGTATGTGTGAGATACGTGTGGAGTGACTGGATAAGTACAAATACACATAGGTTTTATCTGCATGAAGGCATGAATGCATAGGTTAAAAAATGCCAAAAAAAAAAAATGTAAGTCCTATTCCAGGGTAGAATCTGGAAGCACCTACTGGTTGGAGTCTAAGTTTAGGATGGACTCACTTGTAAGTTAATAGAATATGATTTAGGTCGATTAATGTCCAAAGAAAATAATTTGCTAGAAAGTTAAGAATAACACAATTGGTAAAACAATTTATGAAACAGAAGGATGATATTAAAAAGATTCAAGTGTAAATTTCAGACCAACCAGGTGGAAATCAAGATCTGCCAGCTAGTTAACTTTTATTCTATGATGACAAACCATCCTTATCTCTACTTCTTTATGCTTCCTACATTTTTTTCTCCAAATATCTCTGGTTGTTGTTGTTGTTGTTGTTGTTTGTTTTGGTACTGGGGATTGAACACAGGACCTTCTTGCCAGGCAGGTGCTTATGCTGCTGAGCTATCTCCCCAGCCCTCCTCTATATATTTGACCATTCTGTGGTTCTTTATTCTGATCACATTCTGAGGGCAAAAAATCTGTATCTATACCTATACCTATACCTGTATCTACATCTATCTCTATCTATATATATATCCCAGTATCTCTTGGCTCCATTTTCAAATTGGAAAGAATGTGTCTAGAGCTAACCTCTAGTCATTTTGGAGAAGTGGTAAAGCACCCACCCATGTAGATCCAGAGGCATTTCTCAGGCAGAATGGAGCCATTGTACCACAGTGATCCATGCATACCAATGTTTACAGCAGCACAATTCATAACAGCGGAATCTTGGAAGCAGCCTATACATCCACCACCACATGAATGGTGCAAAATCAGGTGTGGTATTTATAAACAATGGAGTACTATTTTGCTCTAAAGAGGATGAATTTGAAACATAGCATAACGGATGAACCTTGAAAACATGCTAAGTGACGTAAATCAGATACACAGCTTAATGCCATATGGCTTTTGTCATATGAGAAAACCAAAATATAAATAAAGAGCAAAGTAAAGGGAAAATGTGGCATCCATATATATTGGAGTGCTATTCTGCCATAAAAAAATACATTTGATTCATCTGTAGAAAAATGGATGCACCTTAAAACCAGCAGGCTGAAATAAATCAGACACACAGCTTAAATACTGCATGGTTTCTTTTATGTGAGAAACCCAAAGTATAAATTAATTAAAGAGCAGAATAAAAGATAGATAATGGAAAACAGGCAGAACTTTTTCAGAAGGGAAGGCGATGCAGAGACTGGGGGGTGGGGACACGATGCAGGGAGAGGAATAAAAGAATGAAGACCTGGTGTGTGTGGCCACCAGCTTCCCACAGCGAATGCCACTATTATATACTGCAAACATGTGTCCTAAAAATGATGAACTAACAATGCTGATGAAAAGGAGCCACTGTGACGCTGGCAGGATTCACCTTAAAGAGACACCTAGCACAGTGGTTCTCACTGGCTGTCCATGTCAAAGGCACAGGTAAGGATGAACAGAACACTGACAACTTTAAGATAAATTCATCACATGAACATAAGAAAGCAGGTTGAGATAAATTTTGAAAACTTGACTTTGCCCTCTTGCCACATGCTAAGAAGTGTTTTCAGTCCAAATATTCCCCTCTCTTCTTCCCCACCTCTCTCAAGCTTCATGATCTCTGCCTCTCCCTGTCTAGTTCTTTATTCATCTTTTCTTTGGCTGGCTCAGCTGGCCCTGAGGGCAGGGCTGGCGCAGCATGTGGTGCCTGGGATGGAATCGTGGTCCCCTCATCCCCTGCACCTGCCTAAGCTTGCCTAAGCAGGCGCTTCAGGCCACTGAGCTATCTTGCCAGCCCCTCTTCATTCATCTTTCAACTCCTCAAAGAGATAAATTCCCTAAGACCCCAGGGATCAAAGCACCCAGTCTGAAGGTGAAGCACGTGGTCTGCTAACTGCACTCCTAACTCCACAGTCAGTCACATCATTAGTACAGGATTGTGGCTTCAAATCCAGAGCTCCATTCTAAAGTCTGGTGCAAGGGGCTGGGGGTGCAGCTCACACCCTGTTCAAAGGTTCAGGAATAAACTTAGTGGTTTTTTAGTTTTTTGTTTGTTTGTTTGAGATGGGGTCTCACTATGAAGTGCAGGCTGGCTCTGTGTTCACTCTTGTAGCCTGCAGGCAGGTCTCAAATTTGCACTGATCCTCTTTGTCTCAACCTCCCAAGTGCTGGGATTACTGCCACTGTGCATGCAGGGTTTCAGAGCCAGTACGGTCTGCAGGGCCGGGTATCGAACTCAGGACCCTGTGCTGGCCAAGTAGGTGCTTACGCCTCTGAACTATCTCCCCAGCCCCATGCTCAGTTTCAAATGAAATAAAACTGTCCAAAATACCAGGAGATGGAAACCATTAGTGATAACATTGGTGTCAAACTCAATTCATTCCAAATCCCTGACTGCTAAAAAGTTCAAGAACTGAGCATTCTTTTTCCCTAAGAAATAATGTAAAACCAAATCATTGGCCCTGGGACTCCAAAATTACACTTATCAATTCATGTTATGAATTTTGTCATTATTTCTTTCTTAACTCCATCATCTCTACCTCAGTTTTCCTCTTAGCTTTGTCGCTGGTGTCACTGACATTCTTTAGAGCCCTGATTCTGATATTTTATGCAAATGAAGTTTTCAATATCTCAGAGAGGAGGATCCTACTGCACCAACACATCACTACACAGTGTCTGGAGAGCGTGGTACTGAGATTGAAGTATCATCCCACTCATGTGTGACTCACTTTCCACACTTACAGATGTTTTCAAGTCGAATTTCTAGTCCAATTACAGAGCAAAATGATAGGCATCAAACAGACTGTTTTTGAGCTTTGTGGTTAGATTCATGGGAAGTTGGAGCTTAGAGCTTGGAGCTTGGAGCCATTCGGCAACCAAGGTTACCACTGTAGTAGTCTGAGATGCATGATAAGGCATTGTAAACAAAAAAAGCATCAAGAAACCCAGGTTTTAGCCTTGTCCAGTTAATTAAAATGTTCTTCCAAATGAAACAATTCACTTAAAGTCTTTGTTCATTTCTTTAAAGAATAAGTTGTCTGCTTCCAACCTCTTTGGACTGATGATCAAATGAGATAATGGAAAAGCCTGTGTTTGAAAAAAATATAGTGAAAAGGTCATGCGAACTCCAGGCCTTAGTATTCCTTTTCCACTATGTCACACTCACCTCGAGGACTAATACCTGCTCAAAGAGCTATTTCCCACTGATGGTTTCCAAGTACGACCCTGTTCTTGTATGCCTCTGTTTTTCAAATTATACACTTCCCCAGATGCAGGCTTCCAGTTTTCTAGGCTGATCTCATTTGTTCATTTCCTGTCCATATTTCTAATTGCTCCAGGTTGCTCTGTGCTCTGTCTCTTCCTCACTGATGTTTGTAACGCCATCCTATTTACCCTCATCTGCAGATCTATTACTGTAATAGGTTTATGGCCTTTTTCCAAGCCATTAATAATAATGCAAAATGAAATACATCTGGGGCTGAGCTTGGCTGCTTAGTCCTAGAGCATGCTGTATACAGTTTTGGGTTTTTGTTTTTTGATTATTAATTCTTGTTGGGTTTTTCAGTCAATTTTAAGGTCATTTCTCATGGTCCAAGGAACCTCCTAAAACAACTCAAGACTTTTTCTTTCTTTTTTTTTCTTCTTAAAACATATGGGAAGCAGAAATTGTCTCCTTTGCTCCTAAAAAAGTAAAATAAGTTGCAGCTTGCCACCACACAAAGCAGGGCTGTTAAAACCCCGAGAATAAATGAGTAGACTCCCATGTAAACGTCTCCTCTTGCATTCATGTCACTGCTGAGATTCTGGTTCCATATTGACTCAGAAACAATATGACCAAAATCTTGTGCATGAGATCCCAAATCCTCTGGTTTTTTCCAGTGGAGACCTGCCGCCAGGTTCTTCCATAAGCCTGAGGGATGAGATCCAGAATCTTTGAGGCTCACTACAAATAAATCAACTTTTCTGTGTTGTTTTTCTCAGCACATTGGCTGCCACGGGAGCCCTTTCTTGCCTCCATTACAACACTAGGCTGTTTCTAAAGAGAACTGAGTTAAAGAAAAAAGAGAAAGAACACAGACCCTGGTCCATGGCTGGATAAACTTAAGAAATGGTTCTGATGACATATTATTGCAAACAATTCTTTCTCTTCTACTTAGTTTGGAATTTGTTTTATTTTATTTTTGCTTTTAGTTAAGTTTAGCATGGGGTACTTTGTCTTGCTCTAGTTTCCAGAAAGTAGTTTTTCACTTCTTCCTGGGAACTTCTGGGAATGGACTTTTCTGCCCCAAATTTGTCTTTGGCAGTTAAATTGTGATTAAATATCTAAGCAGTTGGAAATCCAGGTAGAAGAAAAACTTGGGTCCCTTTCTCAACTATTATAGAGATTCCCATGCTTCTTTTGAATATATATCTTAAATATAATACCTTAGTGATGATAAAGCTTAGTTCCTGAATGAAGAAGAAAGAAAAGTGCTAAGTATCATAATATCCTAAATTAATTGCAGTGTTGGAGAAAAGTTTCATTCCTATCAATTCCACTTACTTGTGAAAGAGGAATGGCATGAGCTCGGGACACAGAAAGACCTAGTTCTCTAGCCAGGCTGTATGAAGCATTGTGAAACTGGAAAATTTTATTAAATATTTTGAGTTCATTTCTACTTACATAAAATGAGGATAAATAATACACTCATTATGTCTCACTCTTTGGATGAAATGTTCAAGCCGGTGGCCAGTAAGTCCAGTGTCCATGCGTTATATGAAAGCAGCAAATGCCAGCTGCTTCCCTGGCTCCTCCATACACACAATGTGAAATCTGTCATCTTTTATTAATACACATGGCTCATTCTCTCATAACACTATTACCATGTCATTATGAACCACTAAAAGGAAAATGGCCTTTGATGAATTTAATACAAATGATAATGATACTATGCAGACGGGATTCTGAGTGCTTTATATACATTATTTCATTTAATCCTCACAAAGGGAAATACTTTTACTTCTATTCTTATTCACAAAGAAGGATTTGGAAGCTGACATTAGTTACATGGCAAGCTAGCTGGTGTATGGGTCCGGATTTGAATCCAAGTAGTCCAGCACTAGAATTTCAGTCCTGGTAGCCACCCTGTGCTCTATGACAGCAGTATTTATGATCAATTGGACTTAATGACTGCATGGAGATTTCATACACGAATGTATACAGAACAGTGTATGTAAATAATACCACATAGTTAACTGCTAATAAATTACACCTTTATCAGAGGAATTTGATGTTTATACTAAAATTAGATCTTACCTTGTAATATCCTTTTAAAAACATCTGAGGATGTAACTCATCCATTTAATGTTTTCATTTCACTGGTTTTAGAGTACACTTACAAGACTGTAGGACAAGCATGATGATCTAATTCTATCATATTTCTTCACCCAAAAAGTCTTTGAAATTAAAAATAGATTAGATTATCTTAAAGGATACAATATGTATGAAACTATCATTCTTCTCACACACTTATGGTTGGAATATAAGTCAGAATCACTCAAAAAACTAACTTACAGTTTCCCACCAGACTCAATGTGTTCCTAGCACTTGTGCACACAGGCATCTGTCCCAGAGAAATAAAAGCTCACATTCCTGCAGATAGCTGTGCAGGAGTGTTATAGCAGGCCTATTCATAACAGGTAAGATGGAAGTGGTCCAAATACCTGTCAATAAATGAATGGGTAAGGTCTGATAAAGCCACATACTGCAACATAATAAAGTAGAAGTAATCTCATGTAAAGACTGTCTTTCACAACAAGGAAGATGACTCAAAATCTTGAAATTTTTAGAGGGAAAAATTAAAGTAAAAAATCTAAGTTAGTCATTTGAGTTAAGAGTACAATCAGGAATGTGCACATCCTCAAAACTACTGCATGATCATTATATTACTTTTATAGGTAACAGCAATAAGAAGAACTAAAATGACTAAGTCCTGTGAATCCATGATCCACTGTAAATGTCTTGCATGCATCAACTCACTTACTTTGCACAAAGTCTGCTGAGGTTGATATTGTCCTTATGGCTATTTTTACAAAGGAAAAAACCGAGGCTCAATGACTTTATAGTTATTCACCAAGCTCATGTAGAAAGTGAGTGCAGGCACTAGAGTTATATTGATACAGAAACAAAAGGTCATGAATCCAGTTTTCAAATTCAAAGTGAAATAAAGAATGTGAACCAGTTTATAATATTAGAATGGGAAGTTCCAATACTATTTCTTTCCTCAGTTGAACACACACACACACACACACACACACACACACACATCTTATTGTTGACATAAAATTTCAGTTAACCACAGTTCATGCAGCTGGAAAATTTTTATGACTACAACATAGCTGTTGTTCATAACAATGAGCTGAGCATTATGAAGAGGAGATGAGATTCTTTGGTCCACACCAAAGGACAGATTTTCATATAAATTTTGGTCTCTTGATGAGAAAATAAATAAGAAGATCTCATTAATATAGAGTGATGACTTGAACCGATGTTCCTCATGGGGTATTGTGGGAAATTGTCCTAGAATTCGTAATGCTGGAAAGATACTCATGTAGAGTTAGGTGCTCTTTTAAACCACCAGAAACATGTAGTGTGAAATAGTAACATTGGTACTAGCCGGGACAAAGACGCTGCTGGGACATCTGGCAAAACGCAAAACTATTAGAAGGAGACATACTGGGCCCTAGTTTATTACATTGCTTCAGATAAAGAACTACCTAACATGAGCTCCCAATTAAAGTTATGAAATTCATGAAAAAAATCTATCTTACACATGACTTAGCAGACTCATGAAGTATACTACACCCTCAAAGTTTCGTTAAATATAACTGAATAGATAAAGGTAAATTCATTGTTTAAATTGATGAAATTCTCAGTACAAATAACACTTAAATACAAGAAAAGAACAATGCACTACTAACACAGAAAACACAACTGCGTGTGTGTGTGAGTGCATATGTGTGCATGCATGCATGTGTGCGTGCGTGTGTGTGTGTGTGTGTGTGTGTGTGTGTGTTTTGAGACGGGGTCTTGCTATGTAGTTCAGGCTGGTCTTGAGCTTACTTTGTAACCCAGGCTGGTCTCAAACTTACAATGATCCTCTTAGCTCAGTCTCCCAAATGCTGGGATTACAGGCATGTGCCATCACACCTGGATAGAAAACATAAGTTTTAAAAGGGGGTGGTGGTAAACACTGTCTGCATATGAAAAACAAATAGCCCCAAAATTAAAAACCCAAATGATGGATAAGTGGCAGACTATATACCTTGAAAGAGTGAATCCATGAGCCAGAATGTAAATATGACCAAATAACCTTTATTAGAGTAAACACCAAAGAGAAATCAAAACTGCAAGGACAACTGTAAAAACAAAGACTAAAATGCCTGGACATTAGAGATACTTCAAAGTTAATAGACATTCCAGATAGCAAAGGAAACTGAACAAAGAAAGACAGTACTCACTGAAATCATCTGTGGCTAGGACATTTACAGTAGTTTTAAAAGACTTGAATCTACTGGGGAGATAGCTCAGTGGTATAAGCACCTGCCTGGCAAGCTCAAGGTCCAGAGTTTGATATGAGAGAGAGAGAGAGAGAGAGAGAGAGAGAGAGAGATCCTCAGGTTTGAGAATGAGCCACACTACTCCCGGACTCAGTGGTCCACTTGGCCTGGGGGCGGGGCTGGCGCAGCATGTAGTGCCAGGGATGGAACCGCGGTCCCTGCGCTTCCCTAAGCTTGCCTAAGCAGGCACTTTAGTCTGCTGAGTTATCTCGCTGGTCCCTGGCATCTTTAAAATAACGTCAAGGACCATCCAATATGATGTAAGTACTTAGCATATTGCATTGGTTTTAATTATCAGTAACCTATATGACTGTAAATAATTTTTAAAAATCTTCCCTTTGTATGTAGTTCACAGCTTTTCAGAAATGTCTTCTTTGGCCTGAACGTGGCCTTGAGTGTGAGGCCTCTGCTCCACAGTCAGACGGCGGGGACTCTTACTGGTAGCCTCGTGACCTCAGACAAATTAGCTCACCTCTCCGTTTCATCTTCTTTATCTGCACAATAGTAGCACTAGCCCATGTTTATAATGTTCTGTGTTTCCAATGAAATGATACATGTAATCTGCTCAAAGTTGCCTGCGCTATATGAAAGACTAAGTGTCAGCTATTACTATAATTTTATTATTATTATTATTATTACTATAGTATACTGGATTGTCACAATGGCTCTGTAGAGGAGGTTTTGTTTCTGT
>NDGM011027925.1:0-14952 GCA_002564305.1 Octomys mimax
AAAAAGCTTAGAAAGTTAGCTTCAGTGCTATTATATGGACATTTTCTGGTGTTTTTAATATCCACAAGTGACCAGTGATCAAGCAGAAACAAAAGTTCGGCTGTCCCATTGCATTATTTAAGAGAGAATAGTCAGGCTGTGTGGTTTGTCCACCCATGCAGGTTTTCACTCCAGGCATCTACTCACCACGGACCTCTCCAAACCACAATCTTCACATTGTTGTTGAATATATTTCACCAACGGACTGTTATAAAGTATATTTTATATTTTATTAATATTTATTATAAACTATTTTTAAAATATTTGTCTAAGACACTTTAAATTTAATTCCCTAGACAAATCTGTCATTTCCCTTTACCAACACTGTGTCACTACTTAAGCCAGTATTTAAGCCAATTGCTGGTGTCAGTATTTAAATCAACTACCACTAACAGAGCATTTGATGCTTCAGGATTTGTTCATCAGCCACTAGTTGAATCTTCATTTCATAATAAAGGAAGAAATAAAATCATATCAGAAAATATAGATTCAGGCTTGGGAGAAGAAGTTGTTATTATATTGTTTCCATTTGAAAGATTTAGCTAGTTTAATGGAAAAGACAAATTTATAATTTTCTAAAAAGTACCACATATAAAGCTGAATTGGCTAAAGCTGTATTTCAGCATGATCTTAGTGGTATTTGCACAGCCTTCTTACTGTGTTCTAGTCAGCTAGCCATCTGGTCTGACCATTATTGCAGATGTACATACGAGTGGGTGAATGCCATCCGCGGCACGGTATACAACAGCTATTATGCAGTCTGGCCTTGACTAGTGGCCAATCATAAGAAAACAAAAGACTTATGACATTCAATTCATGACCTCCAGAGAAGCAAAAACATCCACGCTCATCATCAGAAATTCTCAACATTGTAAGCCCAGGAAAAATAGCTCAACAAATAGTTAGTATCCACTATTTGTTCACCTAGAACCAATTAACACTACTTCACCCTCAACATACTTTAACTTTCAAAACACACACCCACATAAACTCATATATGCACACATTCAAAGAGCTTGGAAGAATTCAGAGGATATATTATTTTATTCTAAGAAAGCAGTCTAGATTTACTCAGTTCAATTCCTTTCCCTTCGGTTTTTCTACTCTTCTATGCTCCAAACTTTTACCCATCTGTCTGTTACTCTTCTCTCATTGCAATGACAAATACCCTGACATCCAAAATGAAGGAAGGAAAGGTTTATTTAGCTCACAGTACCTGGAGGCTTCAGTCCATACTCAGTTCACTCCAAGGCAAAATGGCCAATGGCAGAGAGCAACCTTTCATGGTGGTGGCAAAGAGAAAGCAAAATGGAGGAGTAGCAGCAAGAATGGCAACAGAGAGGAAGTCTATCTCCCTTAATTGCATTCAGGCTATCCACCACCAGTTGGGTGCAGTACTTACACCCATAATTCCAATAATACTAAAACCCATAATCCCAGTCTGGATCATGAGCTAATCTCAAACTGTAGAAGTCAGCCCCGTGACTGAATGAGGCTTTAGGGTGACAACTAGTCACAAGCCATAACACCTTTATATTCCACCAATCAACGCTGCTATTCTCCTTGCTGATAGCTCATTTATCTATTGCTTTAGATAAGTGAATGTTTTGGATTCTAGTAGAATTCTACCTAACACAAATGCATCGTTTCACAAATTTCCCTCAACTCTCTCCCTTTAGTTGTGCTAGTGGAAACCTAACTTCTGGATCATTTGGCAGCAAGTATGGATGGGTTTTCCAAGATAGTTTCCCTTTGCTCATTCCTTATACTCTTAACGAATTCCAGTTTCAGACAAGATATAACTAAAGAGCTTTTAACTGTCTTTTCTAGTTTGTCATTATTTAACTAGTAAACAAGTCTGTCATTTGTATCAGTTTCATTTCTGTGGTTTTTTTCTTTGGCATAAGACTAACCACTATCAAGTCACAAATAACATCGTTTCCCAAATAACTAAGAGAAAAAAAAAAAAAAGAAACTAAATGAGAAGTGAGTTTGAGCAAAGTTGGGAAGAGTAATTACAAATATTTGCACAAAATTTTAATAATTTTTTCATGCATAGAGTTAAGATGATATAAAATGCTTTCTTCAATCTGTTATGTGGAAACACTTCTATAATTTTCAAAATAGTTTTTAACTTTTTAAAGCAATAATAATATTTTCACAGAGCTGCTCCCTGTGCTTGTTCAAAAAAGTATCACTCACTTCACAACTTACTTTATCTTTTTGTAAACTTAACATCTTGTATCAGGAATTTCAACAAAATATCCTCAAAATCCTTCATAAGCTACACACAACACAAGTAAAGGGAATGGCTACTCAAAGATGCCAGTCCTAACAGACGGAACCTACAAATTTTACTTTTTAGGGAAAAGTCTTTGTGCGTATAAATAAATTAAGAACAATGACCCAGAAAGACTGTTACAAGTTATTTAACTGGTCTAGAAATCTAATCACAGGTTTTTTTTTTTTTTCAAGGTCTCACAATGCAGCTGGGACTCATAGTGATCTGCCTGTTTTCAGCCTCACCAGCACTGGGATTACAGGCTTGCACCACCGTGCCCACACTCTGTTGCTGGCTCAGTGCACCTAGGGAGTGGGGCCAGAGCCACATGTTGTGCCAGGGATTGAGTTCAGGCCCCTGTGCTTGCCTGAGAAGGCACTTAGTCTGCTGAGTTATTTTGCCAGCCCACAAGTGTTCTTACAAGAAAAATTGGTGAAAACTTTGGACACATCAAGAAGGTAAAAGCTGCTGATGAAAAAGCAGGGACAAGTTGTATCAGTGAATGGTGGCAGCTGTGGAAGTTATTGGAAGCAAGGAGTAGAGCATCAAAGAAGAGGGGTACTGTGGTGATCCCTTGCTTTCACACTTCTAACCCAAAAATATAAAAAAAAAACAAAATAAATCCCTTTATTCAAGCCATCAGCCAACAGAATCAGGTATAGGGAAATAAGTTAATATTCAAATAAAATAAAACAGATATTATTGGAAAAAGTATACAAAAGTACATCCCACTAAATGATGCTAAAATTTTCAATATCTACTTTTGTAGATTTTGCCCATCATTCCTTTCATTAAAGTATTTATCAAAAAGATATCCTGAATTAGGTGCTAGCAAATAAAAATGCTGATGGAATTTATGTTCTATTAGAGCATACAGACATCTGGCAAACATTTATGGCTTGATTATTGATTGAATGTTTTTGTATTAAGCACTGGAAAGACAAACCAACTGTGCATTGTTAGAAAACTATCTCATTGAGCCTCTATTATAACTTGTTCTGTTCTCATTAGTTTAAAATGTTTACATGAGATTATAATACAAAAATGAACAAGTTAGAAGATCTAGTATATAAATGATGAGTATGGTTAATAATAGTGTGTTGTTTTAAGGATGAAGTTAAGTATTCTTTAACTGCAGGGGTTGAGGAATAAGCAGATCAGTAAGATGATGGTGGATGTGTTAATTTGTTCCAATATAGTAATTGTAGATAACTTATATTACACTACCACATCATATGTCTTAAAATATATAAACTCATTTTTAAAGAAGATTATATGATTAGCCCATAGTAATTTTTGCATTGCTATGTAACAAACTGCAACTCAATTTAGTATACAAGTAAACTAAAATCTAATTTAGGAGTATATTTTGTTCCAATGTTCAGTTTTCAGTCAGTCACAAATCACAAAGAGCCATGCCTCACTAAGCTAAAGGCTGTCAAGTGATCAGATCAAGCCCAAATAAAGCAAATACTTCACCACACACTGCTCAAAGAAAGCAGATGACTTGTTTCCAAATTACCTTATAGGAGCTGTCCAGCAGAATGCTGAATGTATTACATTTCTCATTGTTGCTTGACTTGTTCATTGATCTTTGTTAAAATAAATTGTTAAATTTAAATAAACTATTTTGCACTTTCCAATATAGTACAAAAATTTCCCTTTGTGTTGTTTTCTATCCCCGTTTTTTCCCTCAGAAGATTATATTCATATTGAAATCCTTTTAATTAGTTCATAATCGTACTTGATATTTCTTATCATCTTTAGATCATATCCATAACATATCTTACATTTTTTGATAATTAATGCATAGTCTCTACCCTTTTATCACTAAAAATTGAATAATAATATTCTTTCTTTCTTTCTTTCTTGCTTTCTTTCTTTCTTTTGCGCAACCAGGAATTGAACTCAGGCCTTTGCACTTGCCGGGGAAGTGCTTATTCCACTGAGCCATCTCCCCGGCTCCAGAATAATAATATACTGTTAACCTTCTGTATGCTAAAAGATAAATTTGATCGTTCTGTTAACTGCTGGATGTTCCTGAAGATGAAACAAATTAAAATAATCATGCAGTAATTAAAATAACAAACTGTACTTATAAGTAAAATAATGTTTTCTAATTTTAGTTTTCTTCCTTAAACTCTTAGTGTGTAGATGAAGTAGACTCACCAAATTTATAGATACATTTCTAAACCATCTCCCTTCCTCTTCATACCATCATATATGATTGTCATGATTTCAATTGTCTCCAGAAACTCCTATGCTGAACCCTTGGTTGCTAGATGATTGGTTTTGGGGAATGGGATTAGATCAAAAGAGTTCTGAAGTCATGAATCAGATTAATACATAATTTTATGCATGATGTAAACAGGAGGTGGTTGCTAGTTTAGGTTAATCATGAATGTGTAAACTTAGGATTATGTCTCCTCCTTGGCTTCCTTATCTGGCTTTCTTAGCAGCTTCCTAGCCTCATGAGGTGAGCAGTTGTGTTCAATCAGCCTTTCCCTTATGGTGTTTCCACCTTATCACAAGCCTAAAGGCAATGAGTAGAGCTTATCAGAAACTGAAAGCTCTGGAGTATAAGCCAACAAGAGACTTTCCTCATTTCATTTGGCAGTTTCAGGCATCTCTTTACAGTTCTGCAAAGCTGACACACACACATCGTACGAGTATTTACAAACTTCTACCTACATCACCCTCCCTATTTCTGTTGGATTCTGTTATTGCTGGGAAAAAATCGCCAACATCCAAAGTCAGAGATGGAAAGGTTGGTTTAGCACACAGCTTGAGGAGCTTGTAGTCTACTTGGCTGGCTCCAATTCAAGTGGCAAGGCAGAGGGGCAACAGTTCATGGTGCAAGAAGACAAACAGCCAAAACCACAAGAGCAAAAGGGAGAAAAGAAGCCTCTGCTTCTCCCTTACTTGTAAGCAGGCTGTCTGCCTTCAGGTAGGTAGAACACTCACACCAGCTCGCTGCCCTCCTCCTGCACAGGCGAGGACTGTTTGCAGAGTGATGATGTTGGCTTCCTGCTGAGTGACTCAGTGAAACTTCTAAACTTCTCAAATTGACTCAGTGAATGATAAACTAGAAGAAAGGTCATATCTTTTACACCCCAGGACACAAAACTGCTAATTTACTTAATTAAGTATTTAGGATTCTCAAGCTGACATAATGTATTACACTATTCTTAGGACACCTCTGTTTGCTAAAATAGTAAACTGGTTAACCAATAAAAATTCAGTGACTACGTATAAATATAAAATTAGATGACATAGGCTTCCTTAAACAACTTAATTAAGGAAAATTTTGAAATTTTTAAAGATTAAACAAGGACTAACAAGTATTTATCTCTGGTCATTGTGCAGTTATATGATTATAAGTGATGATAATTACTTATAATAATGTGTGTGGTTCTAAGAGAACATGGAGAAAGAGCCTGACACATTATATTTCACTGGCAATTAAGGAGTTGAAGGAAATAGTAAAAGAAGTGAAAATAAAGATAGTTCCAAAGCAAATATTAGCCAAGTAGCAATAGATTCCTGCTGCTGGCCTTATAATAGAAAACATGTAACTAGAAAAAGCATACTCTTAAATTGATAAAAATTAGTTTCAGTTTTCAGAAATACTGTGGAACATGTTTTGTATTTCTATTGCACATATCTTACTTATTAGTAGCATCTGGAGGAAAAAAACATTAAAGAAAATTTTCAATGATCTATTCATATATAATAATTAACTAAAGGTATTTATTTTTAAAGGTATAAAAAAGGTATTTTAGTCTTATAGTCAGCTAGAGGGCCAAGCAAATTAGACTTAGGCTGAGTTCATATATCTTCTAAACTGGAAAAATGTGCTAATACTTTTCTTTGGAGAGAAAAAATAACTAGGAAAGAAATATTCAGGTTAGTTATGTCTCTCCCATACATTTCTTTTGTGCAGTGTAGCAATAAGTTTGAGGAAGAAAAATAGAGTACTTGAACTAAATTCAAAACTCTAATAGCACTAGTAATAAGCTGTAGTTATGACAAAACAAAAGAGCTATGCAGTTCAGTTAGAAACAAGTAACTTATTTTTCAAACTCTTTCAAAAAGCAATAACTTAGAATTCCTAAAGCAGATCATCATCTCTTTGTTCCTGAACTCTGGTCACTATATATTAACAAATATTTTTTCTCCCCTAGATTCCAAGTAACTGAAGCTATGCACACTTGACATAATGCCAGACACAAGTAAAAAAAAGAGATGTGGAAGGGAATGAAAGGGAAGTACACTGAGTAGGTACCTAAGAACTATGCAGAAGGCAAATGTTGAGATGTCTTATGATTTCTCTCCCAGAAAGTAACACAGAGAGTAACTTTGACCTGAAGGTAGAAACAGGAGGAATCCATGCTGGTGCATTTATCTTATGGATTAACTAGAAGTTCCATCCCAATAGACAGCCACCACCAGGAGAAGAGCTCAATCTAGAAGCAATATATTTTCAGAATTCTAAATTAGAGCATGCTTTCAAGTACTCTGTTCTCCAAAGAGGTTGGATTCCTGAGGGCTTCTTTGAGAAAAATCATGCTGCAATAAACTCTTGGTCTAAAAGGCTAGCTTTCATGTATTGCAAGACAATTTCCTCCCACTAAGAAGCAGCAGGCTGATCAGGATTATCGCCAATGGAGTTTTCCTCAGCAACCACACTAGCCCAGGAATTAAGTCCTCCCACCCCAACAGATATGGCTAACCAGTGAGGCAGCACAGGCAAAAAAAGGTCTCACCTCAAAAATCCCAAGTGTGAGGAATGATCACACCCTAGTCCATAAGGGGAGAATCCACCTCCAGTAAGTATTTGTCCTAAGAAATGCTAGCTTTACTACACATATATCTATCATTTTCTTTTTCTCTTACTTAATTCTTCTGGTTAATGTTTCAAGTGCTAAAGTGAATAAAAGTCTGCTTCCAATTTTAGATAACATTATCCTCTACATAGAAGAACCAAAAAAATGCATCAAAATTCTCCTTGAATTACTAACCAAGTTCAGAAATACAACAGAATACAAAATCAATACACAAAACTAAATTGTTCACACCATTTATAAAAGAAATTAGGATAAATTAGGAAAAAATGTCACTCATGGTAGTATCAAGAAAAATTAAATAACTAGGAATTAATATAACCAAGGAAATGAAAGACATCTACAAAAAAGCTAGAAAAATTCAAAAAGAAAAAGAGTTTGAAGAAGAAATCAGAAAATGTGAAGATGCCCCTTGTTCTTAAATATATGAAGTTAATATTGTCCGAATGGCAATTCTTTAAAAACCTCTATATAGATTTAATGGTGTCCTAATCAAAATAGCTATAATATTCTTCACAGAGCTAGAGAAAATAACTCTAAAATTTCTAAAATGGAACCCAAAGAGACACAGAATATCAAAAACAAGGCTGGGCAGCTGGAGGAGGTAGGAAGCATCACAATACCTGACTTTGCATTATCCTGCAAGGCCACAGTTAATTAAAATAGCACATTATTGCCACAACAGACATGTGGATTAATGTAACAGACTAGAAGATACAGACACAACATCAGACACCATCAGCTGTGTGTTCTTTGCCAAAGGGCACAAAAGTATGCATTGGAGGGAGGAGGAGGAACCTTCGTTAGCAAACGATGGGTAAGCTGGTTGTTCATATTCAGGAGATTGAAGTCTACTATGTACTAATTGTTTTTAAATGTAACAAAGATATAAATACTGAAATATAAAGACTACTCTACATGAGAAAAATAGGTAAACCTCTTGAAGGTATTAATGTAGTCAAGGACTTTCTGAATAGAACTCCAGTGGACAAGAAAAAACATCAGGCCGGGCCTGGTGGGGCATGCTAGAAATCCCACCACTAACGAAACTGTGGCAAGGGGATTGCTGTGAGTTTGAAGCCAGCCTGAGCTGCATAGTGAGACCCTATTTCCAACACACACACGACATACATGCACACAAAATGAAATAACATCAGAAATCAACAAATGGAATCATATTAAATTAAGAAGTATATGCACAACCATGGAAACAACAGCATGAAGAAAGTATGTACAGAATGAGAAAAATGCCACCTATTACTCAGATAAAAATATCTAGAAAGTATAAAAACTCACAAAAAGTTAACTCCCCTGGGGTACTTAAATGACTAATTGTCAACTTCAGGAATATGTCAAGATGATTTTAGTGAGGATGGTTGCCAAAAATTATAAAAAGAGAATGGGTGGAAAGACTTTCAGCTAATTTTTTTTGAAGGAGCTTTGCTGTGATGGTTATTTTAGAGGAGATTTTCAGTGTTTTTTCTTTGAAGTAACTTTTATTGCTTTCTTTCTTTGAGGGGTCTTTAATCCTTGTCTTCATCTTTGTCATCTTCTGGCTTTCAGTGAGGACTTGCAAGACCTTCTGGCACAGACACATGTCTGTCTGTCTTTCTTCCTTTCTGTCTGTCTGTCTGTCTGTCTTTCTTCTCCAGGTGTTTCCTTTTTGTTCTTTCCAATTTTTTTTTATCTTTTATTTATTTTAATGAGAAAAAAGATTAAGTAGCAATGAAACAGTTTCAAAACAGGTTAATATGACAGTTACAATAATTAATACACTGAACATTGTTGTCTTTCTAGTACTTATTTAGAGGAAAAGATGTAGACATGATATCTTGCCTAAACACTATTAGTACAAACCTTTCTTCTCATTGAACTAAGAGAAAATAGCTGTATATTTATACTCACTGTATTGTATATACACGTATATTTTTTTCACTACAAAATGGTCCTTTATTTATATCTCCCTTTCTTACTTTGTTTTGCTAGACATGAATGTTCCACTGAAGTTAGAGAAGCTGTATTTGGAAAAGTTTTTAAAGGACCTTAACACACTTGCAGCCAGTCTAAAGACTGAAGCTATTTGAATTCAGCAAAATAACCCAATGTAGTCCAATAGTCCATAATAGTAGTGGGTTATCAGTAGAACTGGCAATTGTCAGAGGTTGTTGAGCATTTTACAGCTCAGTATATTAATATGGCATTACTTTTCTGTATTTTTAGGGGAGGCTCTACAGGGTTTTCAGGGTCTCACTACTAGATTGGAGTCATAGTGATTCTCCTGTTTACAGCCTTCCAAGTGTTGGGATTACAGGTGTGTACCGCCACACCCAGTCTCAATTGCCCTATCAGCATGCCCTGGGGATGGGGTCAAAATGGCAGGCTGGGGAATCAAACCCCCAGGCCCTGCACCTGCTTGCAGGTGCTTTAATCTCCTGAGCCTTTTTGCTGGCCCTTTTGGCATTACTCATACCTCGCAGTCACACTTTTCTGCTGGATGGTTAAACCAAGTTAAAGCAAGAGCTATATAACTAAAAACGTAACTTTTGTATATGACAAGGTCAGTCAAATGCTTTCAGGATTTTCCGCAAAACCATGTACAGCACCTTGTAGATCCTTTTCAGTGCCAGCCATCTGGATGAGTCATGGCCATTGCTTGACCAGTTAGCTCTCTGTGAAAGCCTGAGAGATTTTTTCTCTCTAGGTGACTCTCCTTACGCATACTTTACATCATCTATCACCTTCCTCTGTGACCCCATAATCTCCTTGAGCATAAAATTTGGGATGCCACTGAGTGATAAGATGCTGCAGCACAGATTCTCTTACGTCCTGAGTCCACACTCACCTTGAAGTGTTAGGGCCTAAATGATGGCTATCCTTGTAGCCCCTCAATTTTTCTAATTTTTGGTCTGCAAACTTTAGTTGTTAACCACCCAAAATAAAAACTTAATGATATTGTTACCCTATAACAGAGACAGCTGAGCTTAACATCAGTATTTGTCTGAATGTCAAATGCCTTAAAAATAACATGGAACTGCTATTTTTCAACAACCATGGCTATTCTAATATTTAAATCCCTATAGTATATGAAAAAATCAATGACACTATGTGCACAGAAATTTATTTTTTTTAATTTTTTATGTTTATTTTTTTCCAGAACCAGGTGTTGAACTTAGACTCTTGTGCTTGCCAGGCAAGTGCTTATTTTACTGAGCCATCTCCCCAGCCCCCAGAAATTTAGAAATTAAATCATATACAACATTGTATCAGGACAACCCTTGTCTTTTTTCTTGTCTTATTTTCTTTTATTATCTTTTTAAAAAATAAACATTTGCTTTAATGAGACTATAGCAATAATTGATATGACATCAGAAGTGGTATGGATTTAGAAGACCAAAATGACAGGTATTTCAAGCATGGTTTTAGTATTACACATTTCTATCCTCAGTGTAGTTGCTTAGTTCACAATATCAACACATAGAGTTAGTCAGGGGGGAGAATTCTACTCATTAACTGCTAGTTTCTAAAACCTGCTGAAGATTCTTAGGACCATTGTCTTAACCATGTTGTTTATATAAATGTATGTTTTTTCCCCTTCCATGTTTCCTAACTTTCATCCTTTCTCTTCGTTATTTAATCCCTAAGTTTTCACTTTCCACTCAACTGTGTTATGCATTTCAAATTTTATTTCTTCTCTTGAGTTCTTTCACTAGGGAAACAATACAATATGTACATATGTGGGTCTGGGTTATTTCACTTAGGAGTATATCTGCAAGTTGCATCCACTTACATATAAAGGCTTTGAGTATATATTTCTTTATAGCTGAGCAATACTCCATTGTATAAAAATACGTCCTTTTCATTCTCATTTTCTTTTATTAGCTTTTAAACAATTACTTTAAAGAGAGTATAGTAATAATTGGTATGACATTATAAACAGTACATATTTAGAAGACCAAGATGAGAAGTATTTCAAGCATGGTTTTAGTATTATACATTGCCATCTTCAATGTAGTTGCTTATTTCACAGATATCAACATATAGTTAGTCAGGGGGAGAATTCTCCTCATTAACTACTGTTTTCAAACACCTGATGAAAATTCTCAGGACTTGCTTTATCCATCTTGTATATATAGACGTAGGGTTTTGTTTCTATCTTATTTCCTAACTTTTCTCCTATCTCTCTCATTGTTGTTAAATCCTTAAGTTATTTCCATTTAAATGTGTCTGTTGTAATTTTAAGTTTTTCTTTTTTTTTTTTTGAGTTCTTACAGTAGGGAGACAATACGACATTTACTCATGTGGGTCTGATTTATTTCATTTATGAGTATAGCCTCTGGTTGCATCCACTTATCTACAAAGGCTTTTCTTTATAGCTGAGTATCCATCTAAAGAAGAAAAAGGTCTATTCCATGGAAGTTACAGTACTCTAAAAAATGACAGATCAAAGAGGATTTCAGGAAATGGAAATTTATTCCTTGCTCCTGGATAGGAAACAACAACATTGTGAAATTGGTCATATTCCCAAAATCACAGATCATTTGGCCTTCTAACATGGAATTGCTAAGGATATTACTGTGGGCTCTAGACCTTGTACAGAGTTCTAGACATGTTGTCATGGACTCTGAGCCCCAGACTGGATTTCTCAGATCTCCAGTGTATAGACAGATCTCTTGCATTCTTCTCCATTTGACTCTGCTGATAAATATTGTAAGTTACTTTTCAAAATTGCTGTGTACTGAATTAATTTTTTTGTCTTGCAATATATTTGTTATATACCCTTTAAGTAAGTTAAGTAAGTTACCTGAAGTAAAATATTTGCAAGTAAGAAATATAGGAATATTTCAGTAGAAAAATTACAGATGGCTAATAAACATATAAAAAGTGTCAATATTTCTTATTACTGGAGAAATGCAAATTAAAACAATGATAATATTTCAACTTTTTCTAGAAAAAAATGACAGTGTTCACATCCAATAATACAATTTTCATGGCTGTGGCACAAAAGGAAGTCTTGTACATATTTTGTGGGAATATTAACTAATATAGCCATTATTAAAATCTGTATGGAGATTTCTAAAAAGAAAAGAAAATATAAATTCAATTTTACTTAGCCATTTCTCTTCCAAGTGTCTATTCAAAATAGCTAAATTAATAAAGTATAGAGATATATGCATGACATTGTTTAAAGCAGCACTATTCATACAGCTAAATGTGAGAAGTAGCCTTATGGTATCTATACATAAAGAGATACTGCTGAACTATATTGAGCAGACCTTGCAAAAAATATTAAATGCAATAAATATTATTGCGTGCACCTAAAGAAATCCACATAAACACAAATACACCATAGCTAAATCTTTCAAAACAAAATGTAAGGAAGGATAAATTAGAATCAATAGTAGAAAAATGAATTCAAGTGAAATAAATCAGATATGCAAGAAGCTGAAAGAAGATTGGGAGGGAACATAAATAGATTTAAACTATGTTATGTACACATGCCAACTACATGTAATGATTGTAATTTTTATGTTACAGTCATGAACTAATAATGGTGATAATAATAGTAATAATAACAGTAATAATGAAAATGTAGAAAGTAGACACAGAGAATAAGGGAGGGAGGTGAATGGGGAGGTGAAGTAGAATAAAAATATTTAAGATACATTCAGTATATGTACTCATTCCTTAAAATGAATGTAAACATCATTGACTCCAAACATATACTAACAAAAGAAAAAAGAAAACTCTCTCTCCAGACAAATCCCTACTGATTCCAAGTCAATTAAGTAGACAATAGCAACATCAAAAATCCTCAAAAATTTAAGTTGTTATTGCAACAAAGGCCCTTAAAATAGGCTATTAGCTATAAATTAAAACCCAGCAATCTGGCAATCTGTTCAATGTAGACTCAGGATCTCATGATATGATACACAAACTGTGTGATGTACTATTGATGATCTGCTCTCCTGAAAAGCAAACACACATAAAGCAGCAGCATCGTGTGCCAGAGGCTGGCTTGTAGGTGCCCTGGTGGCACACACACGTCAACACTTTTGAGATTTCAAATCCGTTGCTTTCCTATTGTAGGTGTGTTCATAGTTGATTCTGTGGATACATAACCTATGGATTGGTGAGTTCTGAGTACATTTATTGTATACTGAAAACAATCAAGGTGAGATTTTGAAGTAACTGCTATAAAAATTCTTTACCAGCAATTACAATTTTTGTAAAACATATCAAAAAGTTGAACATTTCAGCAAAATCCTATAGATTATAGAAAACAATTGCACAAAATTATATAACTACTAAATTGCTAAAACTTTGTAGGTTGTGCTGATTTAATAATAGAGTGAGATGTCATAGAATAGAATCTGTAGACTTGAGGCTAGGAAATTTACAAAATATGGGCAATAAAAATTTTTTCTTGAAAAACTGAGTCAGCAGTTCTCATTTTGTAAATGATGTGGAGCAATAATTTAAGTTCTCAATGTCATATAATTACCCTTTCAGAAAAAATATGAAAAGGGTGGGCGTAAATATGCATTCACAGGAATAATGGTTGAAAAATTCTGAACTTTGGTTAGGTTAAGTAAATATTAGTGCATGCACCTAAAGAAATCCACACAAACACAAGTACACCATAGCTAAATCTTTCAAAACAAAATAAAGGAAGTATAGTAAACATCTAGAGGCTCACACATTACAGGGGAAAACTTATTTTAAAGATGATGGATATATGATTTGTGATCACAGAAGTAGGAATGAAAGGAGAGACAGTTTTCAAGGGCTGGAAGAAAACGATCACAAAGCAGAAATTTTATCTGAAGTGAAACAACTATTCCCCAGGAAGGAAGCAGCAAGAATACTCTAAACAAATAAAGAAGGACTAAAATAACATATTTTTGTATAAAACCTGAAATAATATTGCACTGTTTTCCAGAGGTTTTTCTTATTCTTTTAAATTTCCAGTGTCACTTTTAATGATCTTGATAGTGTGTGGTTTTTACAGAGCAGGGTGTAATAGAATGTTGCGGGGGAGGGGGAGGGGAGATGGCTCAGTGGAATAAGGGCTTCCCTGGCAAGAGCAAGGGCCTGAGTTCAATCTCTGGTTCTGGAAAAAGAAAAAAAAAAAAAAAAAGAAGAAAAGAAAGAATGTTGAAATTAGGTCTTAATTTTAGACTCTAGGCACCAGACCTCAGTCATGTGGCAGTCATGAGTGTTTCTCACCTTCTGAATATGTAATTGTCAGCTCACTTCTTTCCCAGATGTAAAAATTCTTTGCTTTGTTTATTGTTCCTCTCCCTCAGCTTTGGTTTTGACACATTTCCCCCAGTAAAATAGGCTTTCTGTGGCTCGTAATAGATACCGAAGAGGATCTTTTTGGTGTGTTTGACATTTCCTTCCTCAATTTCATGAATATTTCATCTCTTATTTTTTAAATTTATTAGCATTAGTACATATTTGTAGTATATAATGATCATACATACGTGTAGTATATAATGATTACATTTACCATAGGGTGTATATGCACAATATATTTTCTTATCCCATTTCCTCACATCCCTCCCTGTTACCTACAACACTTACTCTTCCTGTCTCAAAAAGTTCTATTTCCAATTTTTTCTTTAATTTCCTTTTGAAAAACCCTTCCTTTTCCCTCTCTTGTTTACCCACTCCTCAATCTCTTGTTCCTTTTCCCATTTGAACAAGATCTCCCCTACATCCTATTTTATATATATATATATATATATATATATATATATATATATATATTTTTTTTTTTTTTTT
>NDGM011027937.1:0-13059 GCA_002564305.1 Octomys mimax
AGGGAAAGGAGACACCGGGAACGGAGAGGAGGCTCGACCGGCTTCAGGGCCTTGGGGTGGGTGGGGCCTCCTCCACATCCACAGGCAATGCAGACCAACATGTGGGGCTGGGGGTGCCAGTAGGATCTGCATGCTGCCCCACACACAGTTACCTGAAAGGAAGATGGGAATGCTGCCCCACACTGCCGGGCCTCCATGGTTGTGGGCACAGCAGTAGGATCCAGGCAACAGTGGCAGATAGGACCTTGGGCAGGAGTGACGCTGCTGGGAACGTGTGTGGGGCGCTCATTTGGTTGCTGTTGGGATAGGGTGTGGTGGAGAGGGACCGGGAGAAGGGGTGGGGCACACCGTGGCCATGAGATACCCTGCTGCCTGCTGAGCCTTCAGTCTGGTCATCAAGCATCCTCAGACCTACTTCACCAGTGGAGCTACCTCACCAGTGCCACTCTTTTGGACCATAGCCATGGCTCCCTCCTGGCTTTACTTCCTGCACAGCCTGCTCATTCCCTGCAGGAGGGGACAGAGCACAGTGGGAGGGACTGGAGCCCTGCTGGCTCTTCTTCACCCTGGCCCAGTGAAGAGTGGCTCTCTCCATGTCCCCTCCCTCAAGTCTGGAAGGCAGAAGTAGAAGGTCCCAGACCCAGCTTCTGGGTGGAGGCTCTAAAAAGAGACCAGGATCTTCTTCTTGTGAGACCTTTCAGAGGACCCTGAAGAGCCACCAGGGAGTTAGCCATTCTGCACCACAGCACACTGAGCCCATAGCCAGTGAGGTCCAGCTTACAGCTACCCAGAGCCACTTGCAGATGTGGAAACAAAGATAACTGGGTCTCTCAGGCACCCATTGCTAACAGAATGCCCTCATACTGGTCTGGCCCATGCTGCCCCAGAGCTAAAGAATTGCTCCCCAAGTCCTGCCCACACCCCTGATGCATGAGCACCTCCCTGCAGAGCCTCACATGTCTGAGGACATATTCCCCATCTTCTCTGTGGCTGCATCACACAACTGCCATTCCCAGGGACAAAAGACAGTGTTTTTGGGCCATCTCCAGGTCTCATCACTTTGATCGGGAACCCACTAAGGAAGTCTTGTCCTTCCCAAGCCCACAGCTGCATCAGCATGGGCCCCCTAGTCAGCTTCCCAAAGCCAGCACCATCTGGCTCTTGCCAGAGGCATGAATACTACTTGCTGGCTGCCGTGGAAAGTGGGACTCCTCCCTGGGAAGCTATGCTGCTCTCCCCTTGACCCTCACATCACTCCATCTTCAGGCTGCAGACACGGCCCGTGGCCACATTAAGGAAGCACATGGTGGCCTCAGGGAGCCAAGAAGCAACAGGGAAGGAGGAGCCCTCTCAGCCAAGGCTCAAGGCTGGCCCTGCACTGGTCCAGAGGCACCAGCCGGCTGCAGCCTGAAAGCGGTGGATGCGCTCTCAGGAGGCTGTAGCTCTGCCCTGGCGGCCCACAAGGTGGTCTTGTTCAGGGAGAGACTGTGTCTGCGTGTGCTCGCCAAGCAGAGCACCTGTGGGAACTGGTACTAGAGATGCCCCTGAGCCAGGAGCCTGTGGTTGACCAGGGAGACCAAATCCCAGGGGTCAAATTCCAAAGGGAGCAGGACAGTCTTGTGCCCCAGCACCCAAGTGCTGAGGCCAGCCAGTGTCCTGAGGGAAGAATTCCTGCTCTCTTCCCAGCAGCTCTACATCTCACTGGGCTCATGGCATTGTTTTTTTTGTTTTGTTTTGTTTTTCTGTTTTTTGTTTTTTGTTGTTGTTGTTGTTGTTTTTCCAGGAAAGAAGGAAGCTGTATCTCTCGGAAGCCCTACCAAGGGCCAGATGTTGAGGTAGATCCCCACCTTGCTGGAGGCAATGGTATAACCTGAAGTCAACCCTCCCAGGGGTACAAATGCTGGCTTCTGCCTGGGAGAATGATTAACTCTGGGGTTTTAGAGGCAGCTGCTTGCACTCAGCCCTGCAAGGCATCAAAGGCAGGAAGCCCTGGGGAGCTGGGCAATAGCAGGCCAGGTCACGTGATAGCCAGGAACCCAGTCACTGAAGTCAGAGCCGCTATCAAGGCCCATAAAAGCAGGTCATAAAGCAGAAGAAAGCCTCTCCAGACAGCCAGGTGCTAGCAGTTTTGCTGAACAGGGGGGCGGGGGAACCACGTCCAGGAAATAGGTCATTTGGGGTTGTTTATGCAGTGCTGGTCCTCTCAGGAGTGCAGAGTAAATCCCCCTCTTGTACAGTCTTCTAAACCTTGCAGCTTCCTCGTGTAAACAGTCTGTACCAGGTGTCCAGGTCCCCAAGGGGTCATGGGCATCCCCCATAGACCATGGAGTAGCAGTTCTGAGCCTCTCAGTAACTCCCTTCTTTTTCCCAAGAGCAATTTTCGGTGTGAGGCCTTGGACCACAGCATCTGAGTCACTGAAAGAAGTTAGAAATGCACTTCTCAGGCTCTGCCTCACTGAAAGTAAATGCATGCAGGTGGAGGTCCGGAGCTCCGTGGCCATTGTGATACACTGGATCCACTGACCTGTAGGCAAATTTCTACCCAGTGCCCCTGGGCCTCAAGATACTTTCCCCCAACCTATTCCTTGTACACACAGAAAATTACTAGCCCTGATTCCTCAGGAACATGCCTCCCCTCCCCCTGGGTTCTGGAGGTCCCTCTTAGAGTAAATGCTACTATAAATTCTTAAGGTGTTTTGGTTTGTGTTAGGTGTCCCCCTAAAGCCTCATGCAGTCATGGGGCACTTCTGGAGTTTGTGAGTAATTCTTGATCCAATGCTGGGATTATGGGTGTGAGTGCCCTAGGGCAGACCCTGTGCATCACAGTGTAGAGAGGCAAGAGAGGCTGGCTGGCAGCCTGAGCTGCTGCCACTCCCTTTCTCTCTGCTCTTTGCCACCACCATGAAAGGTTGTGCCTACCATGTGCCGCTCTGCCTTGGAGCCAGCTAACTATGGCCTGAAAACTCTAGTAACTGTAGGCTAAATAAACCTTTCCTTCTCTAATTTTGAGTGTCAGGTATTTGTCCCAGCAATGAGAGAAGTATAACCGAGACATAAGGATAAAATACGTAGCATGAACCATCTTACTCATCTTGGGGTACGATTTAGTGGCATTAGTGGCATTCATATTACCGTGCAACCACCACTGCCTCTATCTAGCTCCAGATTTTGCAAAACCAAAACACTTTATCTTCTCCCTAAAGAAGGGAGTAAAGCAGTAATCAAGTTTACTACTTTAGGGGCCGGCAAGATAGCTCAGTGGACTAAAGTGCCCTTTTAGGCAAGCACAGGGACCTCCGGTAGATTGCAGGCACCACATGCCACGCCAGCCCCACCCCCAGGGCAGGCTGAGATGGCCGGCCATGGAGTCTGGGCCTAGTGGTGTACACCTATAATCCCAGCATGGGGGAGGCTGAAAACAGGAGAATCACTACGAGTCCAAGTGAGACCCTATAGCAAACAAACACATTTTTAAAAAAATGTTTACTACTTTAGATACCTTATATATGAGCCATATGGTATCTGTCCTTTCATGACTGACTCATTTCAGTCAGTACAATGTCCTCAAGTTTCATCTATATTATAGCATGGGTCAGAATTGCTTCTTGCTGAAACTGAAAAATACTTTTATTTATCAAATTATGTTTGTCCATCCATTTATCGATGTAACTATTGAATAACCTTTATTTTTAGGCTATTCTGAATAGCGCTTTTTGGGTAGGTGCATATCTGTTCTCTGACTCTCTCTCTGCTCTCGGTTCTTTAGGGCACAATCCACAAGTGGACTGGCTGGATCCGTGCTCATTTAATGTTTAATTATTTAAAGAACTGTCATAGTGTTTTCAATAAAAACCATCTTTTCATCCCTGGGAGTAAATCCTGCTTGGTCACAGTTATTATTTTCTCAAAATGTCATCAAATTTTGTTTGCTAGTATTTTGTTGAGGATCTTTGAATCAGTGTTCCACTGGGATATTAGTCTGTAGTTTTCTTGGGGTGTTTTTGCTGGATGTTTCAAGGACAATTCTTGCCTTGGAAAATGAATTTGAAAGCATTTCCTCCTCTTCAATTGTTGAGAGCTTGAGGAGAGGTATTATTTCTTCTTTAAATGTTTGTAGAATTCAACAATAAAGCCACTGGGTCCTGGGCTTGTCTTTGTTGAGAATCAACATTGTTTAGTGATTCAGTCATTGTAGGATTACAAACCTCTGCAGGATGACTGGTTCAGCTACCCTATTCTGTTTAGATTTGGTATTTCTTCATGATTCAGTCTTCGTGGGTTACACATTTCTAGGATTCATTTGTTCCTTCTGGATCATCCAATTTATTTCTGTGGAGTAGTTAATAATAGTCTCTTATGTTGTATTTCTGAGGTGTCCATTGCTTCTTTTCTTTCATTTCTCTATCTGAGAACTCTTTCAACAGTTAATTTAGCTAAATGTTTTTCAATTCTTTATCTTTTCACAAGTTCAACTCTTGTTATTCTTTCTATTATTTTTCTAGTCTCCGTTTCATTTAGTGGTGTTCTAATCTTGATTATTTATGGTTTAAAGGTCTGCAAAGAAGTCTGTTCTTTTCTTAGTTCCTTGAGGTGTAAAGTAAGGTTGCTTTATCTGAAATCTTTCTTTTTTCTTAATGTAGATGTTTATTGACATAACTCCCTACATTTGCTGCTTTCCAAAAGTTTTGGCATGTTATATTTCAATTTTATTTGTTTCAAGATTTTTGTAATTCCCTTTTGATTTCCTCTTTGATGAATTCACTATTCAGAAGCATACTGTTAAATCCTACATATCTCTTCCAGCCCAGGGCATGCTGAGACAGCAATTGAGACTGGGCGTGGTGGTGCACGCCTGTAATACTAGCACTTGGGAGGTTGTAAACAGGTGGGTCACTATGAGTTCGATCTAGTAGTGAGACCGTTAACACCCTGTAGGCCCTTCCCTAAAATACAGAAAATAATACTAATAATAATAAATAATCCTACATGTCTATAAATTTTCCAGCTTTCCTTCTGGTACTGATTTTTACTTTTATAACCCTGTGGTTAGAAAAGATGCTTGGGCATAATTCCAGTCTTACTGAATTGTGAAGGCATGCTTTCCGGTCTAACACATCCTCTATCATAGATCGTGCTCCCTGTATGCATGAGAAGTGAGTGTTCTACTGTTGGGAGGAAAGTTCTCTGTGTCCATGAGACCCACTTGGTCTAGAGTGGGGTTCAGTTCTACTGTTTCCTTACTGATTTTCTGTCTTGGTAACCTCTCCATTGTTGCAAGTGGGGACTTAAAGCACTGACTCTTCTTGTATTGCTACTTCTCCCTTCAGATTGTTACATTTGCTTTATACATTTAGGTGTCTGATGTTGGATGCATATATATTAAATCTGAGAGCATCTTAATTTGAGGAATTCTGTTGTATTCTTCACTCTTAGTCGCCTGCCTCCAAGGCCCTGCAGCTTCAGCATGTCACAGCACTCAGCACTATTTTGATGGCCGCAAACTAAATATCCAAACCATGCTACCACCCCACTCAGTGCAAGCTGAGAGAGGCAGAACCCCATCTCCACGAAGCCCCAACAAACCTGCTTTTCTAAGCAGGCTCCAGCCTCTCCCTTGTGCCCTTAACTGGTTTCTAGAAAAATGCAGCTGTTTATTCTGTATGTTATAAGTTTGTGTGCAGAATAGAAGGCCTCAAGCTCCCCAGTCCACCACCTGTAGGAGCTGGCGGTACCTTGCAAGGTCTTCCACCATCACTAACAGCTACAACCACTCCTCCACTTGCAATGGGCTATGTCCCAACAAACCAAGGTAAATTGAAATGTCAAAAATGAGCAATGCACTGAGTCCACCCAACCTGCAGAATGTGAGACTGAGCAAGACCCTTGGCTGTCCATCCCTACTGTCACGGGGATGCCTGGGACTCAGTCACTGCCACTCCTAGCATTGACAGAGATGGCTGCACCCCATGCCAGCAGGCCAGGAAAAGATCAAGCTTCAAATCTGGAAGGCTAGGCTCCCTGAAGTTATATTGTTTTTGAACCATGGTGAAGTCAGAACACTGCAAGTCAAGCATGCTAAGTGGGGAGCCTTCCACACTGCATCTCCCTCTATGTACCCCACTTCTCTCCTCAGGGATCTGACCAGCTCCTGTCACCCCTGGGGCCCTGTGCTGCATCTTTTTCATAGCAGATGCCCCGG
The DNA here is from genome assembly GCA_002564305.1 of Octomys mimax. Classification (NCBI taxonomy): domain Eukaryota; kingdom Metazoa; phylum Chordata; class Mammalia; order Rodentia; family Octodontidae; genus Octomys; species Octomys mimax. Next base: position 6,200 of record NDGM011027937.1, read on the forward strand.
TTTGTAGTGCAACTTGTCTACTTCATCTGAGTAAATATACCCGAGTGTGGGATTTGCCTCAAACAGAGCCCCACGACCACTCCTCAAATAGCTGAGTCCAGTCATACAGGATGGAGCCAGAAATCCATTTAACAAGTGACTTTTAACCTGCAACTTTGGAAAACAGAGCCTTACTGAGCTAAGGCTAGTCTCCCCCACATTTACAGAGCTCTACCCATAAGAGAAAGCTCAGCACGTTGGCCATGTTTCACATGCTGAACACTGCTCTGGACACTGGATGTATACTAATTCATTTAATTTTCCAAGGCCCTGGAAGATGGGTCATGCTATCATTCCACTGTACAGAGGAGAAAACTGAGGCACAGAACACGTCAGCAATTTCTCGAGGTCCCCTGTCTGGTCAGAGATGGAGCCTGACTTGAGCCCAAGCTGTGTGGCTTTTCACTCTCAGCCTGGGTGCCCACTCCGTCTCAGTACTTAATTATTCCAGGATGGGTTCTCAGAGACACCAGCATGTACTGCCCACCATCAGCCTGTGGACTTCAGCCCCTCTGCTAGCTCTGCCCACTGTGGTTCCCCAAAGATGTTACCAGGGCACTCTGCATGTACACCAGGGGCCCTTTCTAAGACTTTTCTTTCTCCCTTCCTCATGGCACTGGGCAAAGTTGGCTGCAGGCTTGCAGGCTACTCTGGGGTGAGCATGTTCAGGTCTGACAATATCCTATCTCCCACCCCTTCTCTCCTCTGCCCATCTGGGACACACTGGAAAGTTTCGGTGTCTGGCTCTAAGCCTCTTCTCCCAACAACCACCCCTGTCATCCTCACAGCTCCCAACCTAGGTCTCCCCAAGAGAGGAGATGTTGCATCCTGTGTACCTGCTTGCTGACTCACCTCGGTAGCACCAAGCTCGGCATGTGCAAAGCCGAGTTCATCCTCTACCTCCAGGGCTGCCCTCCTTCCACCTCCCTCCCTCACCACCCAGGTTGATACTCAGCCAGACCAGTTTAGGAATTAAGACTCTGAGAGCTCAACAAGTGCTCCATATGTACAGCTTTACCCAGGGGAGGGAGCTCACTTTCTCACACTACCACCCAGCTTGTGTCAGCTGGACTGGTGCAAGGTCATTTCATAGTTTTCTGTGGATACTTCTTGTTCGGTGGTGGCAACTCCACAAAGTGCCACTTGGCCCAAACCAACTTTGGAGGCCCAACCCACCTTTGGAACCCCAGCCCAGGCTCTGCTTTCACCTGATTCTCTTTAGCTCCAGAGCTTCACCAAGATTCCCTCCTCCAGACACTGCTGCATGGCCCTCCATGGCCAGCTGGGAAACAGGGCCCCATACACCACTGTGCAGAGCTGGCTAGAGGTTCAACAGGACGGCCTGGAATGTTGCAGATCCTAGGTGACATTCCACTACTTCTAGTGTCCCTGCTCCAGCCCTGACCCCACATATCAACTGGCTGAGCATTCCCTGCCTCCCAGGGCCACAAGTCTCTCTGCAGCCTAGCACAGAGCTGCTCCCTCGCATCAATATTCAGCAGTTACGTGCTTGAGTGTTAGGTGTAGAGAACAGCACGGGAAGAATGGAAGCTGTTCTGGATCAGCACCTCCGATGCTTTTGTGTGCATCAAAATCCCTGCAGAGTTTGGACAGATTTCTGATTCAGTAGTTCTGGGTGGTGCAACTGTTTTGGCAACCTCTTGGGAGCCCTTGCTTGGAGGGTGGTCTGGTAGGATCCTCTGGAGAAAGATGTCAATAAGGAGGGTGGGAGATGTGAGAATCTGCCTAAAATCTCTGTGGCTGTCCCTCAGGTGCCCTGCCTCACCCTCCATTGGCCTGCCTCCAACCTGAACTCAGCTGTGGTAGCTACACCAAGAAAGCTCCAGGAAGCCCTGTGCAGGACACGTCCCACCCAAGCTCCAGGCGCTCCTTATCCTCCTGCCTCACATTGATGGGGGAGGGGTACAGTAGAGCCTCCCCACATAACCCTAGAAAGTACAGAACCAGAGGCATTGGGCATGGCAAGAACCTCCCAGTGGAATCCAGACCCTAGCAATCTCCCACCCCTTGCTCCTGCAATTGCTTTCAGTCCTGATTTCTGTCTCATGCGATCAGATTTCTGAGGAATAGAGCTAACTTGCTGCTCCAGGCGTCACTAGGGCGTGGCTGGAAGGACTTCTCTTACTCCCACTCCGCCCAGTGCTCTCCGCTTCCCGGATGCCTTGACCCTAGCAAGCAGCTCTCCACCCAGCTGCTTTACAGAGCTGCTTTTCCTTTGAAGCCGCACTACCCATGGGCCAAATATGAGCCAAAGTAAACTTCTCTACGTGTGAATGCCAGGTGTAGGGAATCGCTTCTCAGCAGCGAGAAGGTGACTGCGACAGTTCCCAGATGAATGCCTTGCAAATACAGTCTCGTTTCAGGCTCTGTTTCGGAGAGAATCTGCACCGAGGGGTAGCGCCTCCCTGGGCACCTGGGTACAGTTCTCCAAGGGGCCAGCTGCCCTCACATCCTCTGAGACAGTCAGCCACCCCCCAGACTGGCAGTGACAAATCAGAAAGATGAAAATCAAAACGGACATTCTATATTGTCCAGAAAAAACGATGCCTTAAGGGAGTTGAGTTTGATGGACAGACATTTGCTAGGGGGCCTACTGTACAGAAGCAGCAGCCCAGGCTAGTGTTTCCCAAAGGAGTGCAGTGCCGGGAAGGAATGGTGGGATACAGCAAATGTAAAGGTTTGAACACCAAAATAACTCAGGTCAGTGAAGCAAGGCAGAGGGATCAGAAACTTGTTCCATTTCACAAAAGTGCGAGGGAGATCTATGCAGCCTGGCATCAGCCCCAAACAGATGCCAGACTCACAGTCAGGGAATCGCCCTCGCCGCCAGGGTGGCCGCAGCCCAGCCCCCTCCCTTCCTGGGCTCCTTCCGGGGCAGCCTGGAGCCTTGGAGCCAGGACAGGCCCCTGTTATCAGAAACTTCTCCCTTGTTTTTTTTTTTTTCTTAGTCAAAACACCTACAACAGAAAGAGGAAGCGGCCATCTCCATTTTTCAGGGGCTTTCCCGCCCGTGGGTGGCCTCTGGCGCGCTCAGGGCTGTGGTGTAACTTTGATGCGCTGTTGGGCTGGGCCTAGGGTGGTGGAATTCACTCAATTCGCGGATGCAAACCTGCCTCACTTTAGGGTCATCTAGGCAGGACCCGACTCTCCAATGCCAAGGCTTCACCCACACCAATTAAACTGGAACGTCTGGGGTTCTAGCAGGTTATCAGCAATGAGGAGCTGTCCAAGGTCATGACCCAGTGCAGCCAAGGCCAGAAAGAGTGCTCTCGCAGCCCCAGCCTCCAGAGGCCAGGACAGAGGCCCAGCCCTCAGCTTAGGACAACTAGGTCAGGCTCTTGGCAGTTTGTCAACAATGAGCAAATCATACTCTTCCATTAAAAAAGAAACAAAACCTCCTGAGTCTTCTGTATTAATTTAATCATTTTCTCATCCTAATGTGACTTTAGTGTGTAATGTCATAAAATCAGGTCTAAATTCTGAACATTTGTATCGCTTTGATCTAACTATAAAGCCAAAATAATTTTCTGATTAAGTACCATAAAACTGCAGATTCAATAAAATTTAAATCAGCCCCATTCATTTAACGTGACAGGTGATACCATTTTACAGAAACTAATTTGCTAATATGGGTTCAGAGCTGAAGCTGCTGCCTCAGGGCTAGTTTTATAGACAGTGTTTCTGGATTTTCATTTCAATAAAGCAAGTACAGGGCAAGCATGCCTCATAACTATATTGTTCCCAGGGTGTCCTGGATTGAAGTCTGTGTTCACCGTCTGAAGATCAGCCACGTCTCGGCCCAGCTATCTTCTCAGAGGAAACTTCTTCAGGTTCTCTGTCAGCGGCAGGGGCACCGCCTGGCTCTTCTGCGCTCCCCACCTCACCCAGCAGTGAGCGGGCTGCCTGTTCAGCCCTGAGTCCTTATGTACCACCTGATCCCGCTTTGGATCTCCCTGCCCACTCCTCACATGCCCGTGCAATCCTTTCCAAAGAGATAGCAAACCCCTTGGGCCCGGGCCTCACCTGCCACAGATTCCCACTGCATTTTGAATAAAATCCACTCTTCTTTCTGTTCTACCCCATCTCTGTCATGGACCAGCACTGTGCATTCCAGCAACCCTGTTCCTTTGTTGGTCACATGCCCAGGCTCCTGTCCTTGGATCTCTGAACATGTCTCCGTCTCCCTACCCTGTCCGTTCCTCCCAGGTCAGTGTCCTGTCACCTCCTCAAAGAGGCTCAGACCCATGGGAATAGTTACTCACTGTACCCAGCATGCCCTGGGCCCAGCATGCATCTCTGTGGACTCTGTCTACATTTCTGTTTCTTGGAGTGCAAGGTTATGTAATGAAAACTGTGACAACAGATAAACCGCCAAGACCTGTGGCTGGCAAACTAATTCAATGCATATAAAATGAAAGATGGGCCCTGATTTGCAGGTGGACTTCTTACCCAATGACTCTGGAAAGCAGGCTCCTCTGAGCCTGGGGTTTACCCCCTTCATGCCACAGCCCCCAGCGGTACCAGGGCTGGGATGTGGGCATGGTGCCACCCCTCGGACAGCAGGTCTCTGATGCAGGCTTGCCTAGATCACCATAGGCACCACTGTCCTCTGCTGCCTTGGTTCAAACTTAATGTCGGAGAATCATTGTCTGCTTGGCCCTCAGGCCTTCACTGAGTGAGCGTGACACCTTAAACTGGCAACACAGCCAGTGCGGACTTCACCATCTGGGTCAGTGACACAGAGGCCCAGATGATGTGTCTCATTCTTACCTCACGTTCGTCTTCAAGAACCATTTTCAGAACAAAAGCCCACATCATTGCAGGTGCAGATATAAAAGTATGAGCAGAGTAGAAGTAAATGAAGTCTGCCCAGACGTGAACCAACAGCGACCGTCATTCAGAGCTTGCTTCCGCCAGGGAGGCACCACCATGGCTGTGCTCGTCAGAGGCTCCTGATGGATGAAGAGCAGGGACTTTCTCAAGAACTGGGAAGAAGGTCAGGTGAGCCCAGGTGCAGGCTGTGGCCTGGGAAACCGTAGCAGTTCATCCTGTGGGGTTGGTGGAAGCAGAGCATCCTGCAGGATTGGTGGAAGTATGCGTTTGACTTTCTCTATGCAACCCTGAATTGGAAGTGGTACTAAAAAATGGGAAGTGATCAGCTAGTAACCAGGTCTTGACTGTCATGGGCCAATTGCTGTGGAGTTCACGGTTCGGCTCTGAGAGCTGCAGAAGCTGTGGGACGGAGCTCTACTGTCAGATGTGACCTCCCTATCCAGATGCTCGGTCCACCCACTTGTCTTTCCAACTGCCTGTCCACTTGTCTATCTGCAGACCATTCCTCTCTCTATCACCTGCCCACACACCGTGAACACAAACATCCACTACATATCTGCATTCTATCCATCCCTCTACCAACCGGGCCACCTAGCACCTCTCTCCTGCCTGTGTATACCTCCCATCTACCTGTGAGTCTGACAAGTATCCATCTTCAGTCTGTTCTGCCTCTTCCTTTCTATTTATCCATCCCAATCCTCCATTAACAGTCCCTCTATTTGGAAAACTTTGTATAGAAAAAGTTGTGTTCCAATGACATGAATGAAGCTAGAAGATAAATGAAATCACATGAGCCAGAACAGAAAGACAAGTGTCATACACTCTCACTCATACATAGGATCTAGAAGCATCCAACTCATAGAGGCAGAGAGTAGGACAGCAGCTCTGAGAGCTGGCCTGGGAGTGGATAGGGAGATGTGGCCAAAGGACACAACACTGCTGTCAGCGGGGAGGGACAGGTTCCAGACCGCTGTGGTACATTATGTAACAATAACTGTGTAATTAAAATACATAACAAGACACCTATATTCTATTCATTCATTAAGACTTTACTGATCTATACTGCAAAGCATGTGGCCAGGATTCAGGCTATACTCAGAGAATGGCTTAACAAATAAACACACTCCAGAGCCCTGGAGGGCTGGGGGAATCTAGTTGCTTAGCTACAAGTAAAAGATGGTGTCACTGCGGGGCCATCTTTCCTGTCTCTGTGCTGCAGGAGGGGAAGGAGATCCAGCTCAGACCTGGCCGGCAACCTCCCTGAGGTGAGACTGATGGAGGAGGAGAGGAACCCAGTAGAGGTGGTTAGCAGAGGTCAGCCCAGAGGTGACTATGTGGGTCCCACAGAGGGGCACAGCTGTGCCAGATGCAGAGAGAACACCTGCCTCTCCATCCTCCTCCTTGTGCTCCCAGAGCCACTGAGAAAGGATCAGAATAAACAGAAGGCACGCAGAGCCAGCTGCATCCCCAGAGCTGGTGACACTTCCCTCCATCCATTCTCTCTCCAGTAGGGCTGTGTCTTGGGGACGTTAGGGGATGGGGCGGGGTCTAGGGCCTGCGGACCAGCATGGGAGACAGCACCTAGCAGCCAGGCAAGGCTGCTTCCCCTGGCTAAAACACATCATAACTGTGTCTAAGATACACACATGGAAAACGTGCTCAGTGCACATGCACATACTCATACGTGTGCACCACATGCATGCACACACTCTCCTGAGCACATGCAGTCACACTCTCACATCCGTGTCTCCACATCCACGCTCGCCTCTTCTCATGCACTTTCACACATGATTAAAAAAATACGGTGAGTGGTGAGATGAGATAGCTCGGCAGTCTAAAGTGCCTGCTTAGGCAAGCTTAGGCAGGCACAGGGGACCACGGTTCAATGCCCGGCACCAGGATGGGCTGAACTGGCAAAAAAAAATTACATATATATATATATATATATATATATATATATATATATA
>NDGM011027953.1:0-11432 GCA_002564305.1 Octomys mimax
ACAATGAGGCTCAGTTGTTCTACCACAAGCACACAACACACACACACACACACACACACACACGTGTGTGAGTGTGTTCTTGAAAACATATTTCAATGATTGTCTTGCAAACTAGAAAGCATAACTGTTCTTGAAGAAAGTGAGCTAAAAGATAAAACCATATCCTGTTAGCTTAATAATTAGACTTAAGTTTACATACTAAAAATGAAGATGAGGAAAAGAAGTCAGTCAGTGTATGCAAAATAAGCACAGTGAAGTGGAAAGGTGAACATAGAGATGATTTGTGAGATAAAACTACTGGCGATAGGTCAAAGGTTTATAAATTAGCACAAAAATCATACACAGTCAAGTTATTTTAAATGGACATGGAATGAACTAAAAACTACTTTACCCTGGAACAGATAGTACTAGAAGAGAATAATGAATGAGAACAGCTAAGCTAATGAAAAGGAAATGTAAGTTCTTGGGAGGCAAGTTGGTACATTCATATTTTAAGCACATTTGGAATGCAGGTATGAGCAATTCATTCATAAATCTATGGGAAAGAAAAGCGCTGCATATTGAAGGGATACACCAAGATAAATATGAACAGGTCATGGACAAATTCCTACAGGCTCACAGAGCAAAAGTAAGTGGGGTTAAGTTCGAGCCTTGGAAATGGACAGGTCGATTACAGGAAGAGGGAACGTCTCGGAGAATTTGAGGAAACAAATTAGTGGCATTCTAACATCACACTCTGGATGAGCTGTGTGCTAGTCTGGAGTTTTGCATTCATTTTGAACACAGTTTGAAATTGTAAAAGTATTTCAATCTAACAGTGAGAGAATCTGATTGGTATTATGATATCTCTTGGTATGGTATACATAATTGATGATGGGTACAAGAAATCATTTATCAACCTCTCATACAAAATTACAAAATAAAATATTTCCATATACTTATTTTAACATATTCACTCAATAAGCAAACAGATACAAAAATATAGGGCCAGCCAAATAGCTCAGTGGAATAAAGCTCCTGCAAGCAGGTTCAGGGGCTGGGGGTTTGATCCCGGGCCTGCTGTGCTGGCCCTGCCTCCAGGGTGTGCTGAGATGGCAACGGAGACTGGGCGTGGTGTTGCAAGCCTGTAATCTCAGCTCTTGGGAGGCTGTACGCAGGCGGATCACTACAGTCCAATCTAGCGGTGGGACCCTGAACACCCTGTAGACCCTTCCCGAAAAATTAAAAAAAGTGCAATGGCTATTAATATTGCAATTATAATTAATTGCTTGTGGTATAAAATAGTAGGGAAGTTGGATCTACTTGATCTGAGGTGTCTGAGAAGGACACAAATTATCTTTACATTTGAAATATAAGAAACTAATAAAGTAAAAGTGGAGTATATTCTATGAATTAGAACTCGTGCACGTAGAGTCTGAGGCCTGTTACATTTCTCTGTACTTGGAAACACTCTTGCTCTCAGATGAGGCTTCTCTTCAGAAACTGGGATTCTGTGGGTGGACCCTGCAGGTTGACACAGCTTTGCTGCAGGCCCAGAGCTCTTGTGGAGCAGCGACAACCCTCTCCTTTGGTTGTTCCTTCCCCTCTCCACCTCCATATTTAAGTGCAGTAAGAATTTTTCAGATTTTGTCCAATGTCTGACAACCTTCAAATGAAAGACAACAAGCTATTTTCACATATGCCACATTTGTTGTTCTGTCCTAAATCTGCGTGCTAAAAAATGGATTCCAGAGGCAGGAGAGAATGACAGAGAATGAATATATCACAAAAACACTGTTACAAATACTTTCTAAAAAATGATAAAAATCCTATACCAAATTCCTAAAAGCATCTTTCCAACAAACATTTGTAAAGCAAAATACTTTTTATTTTTGTATTTTAAGGAGGGGTCTCCAGAGTGTTTAGGGTCTCACTACTAGATCAGACTCATAGTGATCCACCTGTTCACAGCCTCCCAAGAGCTGAGATTACAGGCACGTGCCACCACACCTAGTTTCAGTTGCCATTTCAGTGGACCCTGGGGGCCAGGGTCTGCACAGCAGGCCCAGGGATTGAACTCCAGGCCCCTGTGCCTGCTTGCAGGCGCTTTAAGCCACCAAGCTATTTGGCCAGTCCTGCAAAGCAAAATACTATTGATGTACAAACACCAAATAAAATGAATGAAAGAAAAATGAGTGTATTTTAAGGCAATCAACTTTATGAATAACATATACTTGTAAGACATTATCATGTAATTGTCAGGCTGTGATTAGATATATAGCTCATTTAGTAAATTATACAAACAAATAATGCCCCACAGGTAACTTGACGCTCTTAGTAATGTATGAAAAATTTGTCAACAGTCTAGACTATGTATAAGTCAGTGAAATATGTAATGTGAGCAATAAAATATGCAAAATCAAGTGCTAAAGTATATCGCTTAGTCAGTAAAACTTGACAAGCATAATGATGAAACAATTTACTGAAACAGCATGATATGCAAAAAGAAGCAAGAAAATTTATTTATTAAAATGTGATATTGGATCATCAATAGACAGTTTCAGATGATGTGAAAACCAAACTGTTTGAATGATCTATAAGCTCTGTCAGCAAATTATGCTCTTCAATCATTGAGCTTTATGAAATATTAATTGGCAAAATGTGGGATTTTATTATTGCAGTAGAAAGAAATTCACTGAAATAATAGGAGTTTATGTGCCTAATTTCAAAATCTGATATTGTGTCATAGAGATTTTGCCACTTTCATCTATTAAATCTTCTCTAGAACTCTTCCTCTTTTGATATTTGTTAAATTTTGCTTGACCAATTATCATGAAATGTGCATTATGATGGAATATAATATGCTTAAATAAACCCTTAAGCGTAAATAAGAATTGCTTTGAGGATTTCAGGAATGATTACTGACCTACTAATTGACTCATACTACTATTTCTGACACATTAAAAGTGGACTGCAAATGCTTGTGAAGTAACTTTCAGAAACTGTATGCTAGGAGGAAAAAAAGAAGAAGAAATTGTATGTTAGGAATTGCATGTCTGGTGTGCCCAAGAAAATGAAAATGTATTTTAGGAACCCATAATATTCCAAATTCAATAGAGATCATTTTCAAACAACAGAGTACTTAAGGAAGAAAAATCACAGTGATGCCTCTGAGCTGAGCAGGCACAAATCACAGTTCAAATCAGCTGACACCGACCTCAAGAGTAAAGGACGTGCTGCGAGGAGATCGCACACTCTGTATGTTTCACATGAGATCAGTGAGGGTTCTGCCCCAAATAAGCAAGGGAAGACTACAGAAAGCTTCCAGGAATGAACACTATGGGTTCAAGCATGAGCATATGTACTATGAATGTCCTGAAATCCTGAGGATTTTGGCAAGACTGGAGATAACATGCTGGCAAAACACTAATATACTTTGTAGATAACTGAAATACTTAACATTTTAGGTCCTAGATTTAAAATCCATGCCTTAGAATAGATTTCCATCTCAGGACTTGATGGAAAACTGAACAAATATCCTGTATAAGACACGTAGAGATTTGAAGTACTGACAACTTGTGGGAATATGTGTTTCCCTCAATCTAACCACTAAAGGAAAATGCAGGATTCATACATTTGTGAAAAATCTCAGATTATTTTCTCAAGAAAACAAATAAGGGCTGGCAATACAGATCCTGTTTAGGCAAGCTTTGACAAACACAGGGACTGCAGTTCCTATGGTACCACATGCTGACCCAACCCTTCCCCTAGAGTGGGCTGAGCTGGCCAGACTCTGGACATAGTGGTTCACATCTATAATCCCAGTGCTGGGGAGGCTGAGAGCAGGAGGATCATCATGAGTTTGAGCTGTGTAGTGAGACCTTGTCACAACCGAATACATTAAAACAAAACAAGAAACCATAATGCATACTCCTTATGTGTAAGATTAATTACTTTCAGTATGTTTAAACATTTCAGATATGCAAAGAAACTGGAAAAACAGAAATCATAAGTATGTCTTTAAGGAGTCAAAGTAAAATAAACAATAGAGAACATCTATAAAAAGGCCCATGCTGAAATGAAGTGTAGACACAGTAAACCAGCTATTATAAATACATGGATCTAATTAAAGGAAAATTTGAAATGCAATTGCAACATAAAAAATATAAACCAAAATGAAATTACAAATATTATAATTAAAATTAACAGATCACCAATTAGATTTAGAAGGGACAGAAGAAATGCTTAGTCAACTTGAAGAGACAACAAATGGTGAATTTCCTGTGGGAATTTTGGTGTATTCATAGTGTATGTTGGAGAAAGCTAACAGGATGTAAGTCTTGGGTGAGAAGTTTTAATTACTATGTGACTGAATTAAAAGGTTATCCTGTTCAGCACGGAGAAGGTTTGGAAGAAAAGGATAAAGAAAATGTTTGAAATACTTAAAAAAAGAGAGAGAGAGAAAATCATTTTTTGGAAGTTGACCAACAAAACCTCCAACTTATCAGACATGTGACGGAAGAGTATTTAAGGCAAAAGAATGCTAGAGTCTATGATGTAAATTTCTAAGCTTGATTAACCCGAGGGATAGAACAACTAATTTATTCCAAAAATATGCCTTACACACATTCCATATATCAGAAACTCTGTATTGGCCATCTAGCAATAAACCACATATCCAGAGACTTCTGCCTTTTTAGATATCCCTTATGATGAAACAGAGAGCCAAGACAAAACAATATAAAACATGTTTATGAATATGAATCATCAAGTAATGCTTATGTTCAGTGGCATGAACTGAATCTCACTGTACTGTCAGCTTTCTCATCAGAGACACAATACCCATCACACACAACTTCCTAGGGGAGAGGGCTAATTTGCTTGTGATTCAGTCCCTGATCAGCTGGCTGGGATTATAGGTATGTGCCACCATGCCCAGACTGAGGCCAGCTCAGAGTGCCTGGGCGCAGAGCCAGTGCCACATGAGGTGCTGGCTGCACTTGCCTAAGCAGCTGCTTAGTCTGCTAAGCTAGTTTGCCAGTCCTGGTCATCCTATATTTAAATAATTGGACAGGTAAACAATTAAGTAAATGGAGATATATTCTGTGTTCATGGAAGATCAACTTATTGTGTAGAATCAACAAATTTTCAATCAATACTCCACTATGCTACCCTGTGAATATTATAAAATTGATATAAGTTTATATAAAGAAGCAAAAGGCCTAGATTAAGCAATGCAGTTTTGAAAGAAAGGAATGAATTTAGAGAATTGACATTACCAGCCATCAGGATTTCACAGGAAGCTGTAGTAAACATGGCAGTGTGGTACAAACAGTAGTCACACAAGATAATCAGTGAATTAGAAATACTAAGCCCAAACCTAGATCCAAAGTGTTATCCTCAGTTGATCTTTGAGAAGGAGAGCAAAGGTAATACAATCAAGCAAAAACAGCCCGATAAATACTGCTAGAATGTGACAGAAAATGCTGGAGTAACAAGAACTCTCACTCACAGAGGATATGAATGTCACAGGGCTCTGGCACTTTGGAGAGCAATCGGTTCATTTCTTACAAATTTAAGCACACTTTTATGATACAATGCAGTGACATTGCTCCTTTGTTTTTATCCAGAGTAGATGAAAACATACTCCCTCACAGAATGATCCTTATAGATGTTCACAGTAGTTCTTATTTGTAATTTCCAAACCTTGGAGATAATCAAGATGTCACACAGTAGATGATTTTAAAAAAATTGTGTATCTCAACATCAGAATAGGTCCCACTGTTAAAAAGCAGTGAGATATGCATGATACTACTAAAAGACCTGGGAAAACAAAAGTGCATAATATTACATGAAATAAGCCACTATGAGAAGGTTACATACTGAACATTCCAGTTACATGACATTTTGGAAAGGACAAAATGGACCACAAAAGATTAATAGTTGCTGTGTAGGTAGGGTTGGAAGGTTTGCAGTGGTACCAGGTAATGATGGATACACACAATGTTACATTCATCTAATTCTGCATTCCATGTCAAAGGATTTTAATCCTTTGAGAGAATGTCAAATACCAAGTGTGAATTCTAACGCAAATCACGCACTTTTGTAGTTATGCTATTCAATGTGGTTTTATCAATTATAATAAAAATTCTCTTCTGGTGTAGTATATTGATAAGGACAGAGATAGTACACTTGAGATGAGCAGCATAAGAAATATGCTTTAAATAAATAAGAAATATTTCTTTAAATGTTGCTTCATTCCTAAAGAACTTGTTTGAGTAAAACTATGCTTCTATTTTCATAAACTGTGCTGCTCAAATAAGCTAAAGAGCTTTATGGAATTGTGGATTTCCCTAATTTACCACAAATAAGTAAGTGACGTATCTGGTGGTGGGGCCTGATAAACTATATTTTTAAGGCAGTTCTTCAAAAGATTTTCATTCAGTAGCAGTTGCTAAGTTATAGAGTCAATAATGTGTGGGGATAAATAAGATAATTGATGGTACACAAATTTTAAATGTATATAATTAAACGAAGGAGCAGATGAAAGTTATGTCCATCCTAATATAGCTTCACTACATAAACACACACAGAAACCAAAGCTATTTCACAAAATAGCTTTTGTAACAGTAAGTGGAACATTTAAAGGATAAATATTGTAGTGATTGAAAATTAAGACATTCTGAGTGATAGATGCTGAACAATTTTCAATTAGAATCCTTTGACATGGCATGCAGATGTTTCTCTTTCCTTATTTAACTGTAAAAGTTCAATTTCTAAAAAGAAATCTTATTAATTGCCTTCTGCAGAAGGCTATATTTTGGTGTTGCAGACAGCAAACTTACTAAAAATAGAAATCTGAGCCATAACTTTGCTGACTCGAAAGAAGAAACAGCAATTATTTTGGTAATGTCTGCTTTGTGGTCTATGCATGACTCCAGAGACAAAGACCCAATCCCCTTCTGTTCATAAGTCAGCAGAACGGCTGCAAGTGTCTGCAGCCCTAATGTTTCTCTCCATCCCAGGTCTGTTGTCTTTGAAGAAAGAAAGCCTCCAATATAGAAAGCCTTTGTGTTAACACATAAAGAAATTTAGTGAGAAGTAAAAGAGAGGATGCAAATAGATGGAGAGGGAGAAAGTAATCCCCCAAATTCCTGACAGCAATTAGTTAACTAAAAGCTATTCTCATTTATACTTATCAATATGACTGTAGCACTACAGAGCCAATTTATTGTGGTTCATAGAAACTCTGGTTTGTAAAAATTTTTACCAAATAAGTTCTCATTTAATGCCTTGATTAACACAGTTTGGTCTACATAAAAGATGTACATTATAAATTTAATACATTAGTACGCAACGACATGTTTGAGATGGGTAAAAATTATTTTTGTGTGCTTGGAGTGGCTGGCTTCATTGTTCTGAGCATCTTTCTTGCTCTTGGACAAGTACTACTCCCATGGATATTAAGAAAGTGATTAAGAACCACATTTATGAGTTACACAAAAAAGTAATTGTGGAATACATTTTACTGTTCTTTAATTTATTCATTTTTGTTTATGTATTGTTTATATTGATTGAAATAAGGTCTAATGGAATTTCCAGTGAAAAGAAATACTGTTTCAATGTTCAAGGACATTAGTTATTGATTGTCTCATATCACAAGTTGAAAAGTACTAATTTATTTTATTTAATGGAAAGTATAGCAATTTGATATGAAAAACATAAAAATTTGCTATGAAAAATATTAGAATTCTGAGAATGTTTCCTAATTCAAATCCATCACTATTCCTGGGTAAACTCACCAACAGAGCTGTCTTTTAATTTATTGGAATCAAAGTAGTATGTTATAAGAAGGGCTTCCACTTCTAGTTCAGATATCTATATAAACTTGTGTAAAAGTTACATGTCTCCTCTAAGCACTTATGTTAAAAGTGAAAATAATTATATAAGAGTTATGATATCAGATATAGAAATTAGCTCTTCTCAAATGTAATTTCCTTTAGCCTAAAATGAAAGTGTTTTCCTTGAATTCAGCATCTATAAGAATTGAAATATAAATTTATTTCTATGTAATTATAAATAATGTTTGTACTTTCATACTATACTTGATTATGTCATAATATCTACTGATATATGCAGTACTACTCATACATGAAATATTTTATATTTCATTCAATATATAATCCCCGGTTCTGAGAAAAAAATATATATATAAAAATACACACGTGCTTAATAAATTCTACTCCTATTTATTATGGTTTCAACAAGTGTGTAATACATTTTTAAACAATCAACTAAAAAATGCAAGATATAGATATAGATATATTGTATGTCAGTGTAAAAATTATGTGAAACTGTAAGCCAAGTCCCAATGCTATTTCAGCTCTTGGAATTTTAATTGGAAAACATGAACAGTATCAAAATTTTATACCAATATTTTATATTCCCAAAATTTTGGCCTTAGTTAACACTGACATGAATGGACTTTGATGTGGAAAGATAGAAGAGTGGAAGATTTCAGTAATAAAGTGGATTGAAATACATTTAAAAAATGTTTTTGTTGAAGCTTTCACTGCCACTGGTTTTGATACTTCTGTTTAGAACTTTTTTTTACATAGGAATGTCATATCAAAGGGAGGTATTCTTCAAATGCTCCTTTGTATTTAAAGAAGGAATTGTCTCAGAATAAACTGAGACCCTCAAACCTGAAGGCCTGTGGGACACCAAAGAATATGGCTGCATATCAGCTTGCAGAGTCAGTACAGTAATCATTTCTCTGGCTGAGGTGTCGCTATTGCTCTGAATTTTCTTACTCTTAACACATGGGCAACACATTTGCATTGATAGCATATTTTTGCATTCTAGTAATTTGATCAGATGTTGAGAATTATGAGGAAAATAAAACTGAGTTACTCATTCTTTATTATATATGAAAATTCAAGTGGACAAGTTCATAGATAGTTATAAAATTTTACAGTATAACCTTAAAAATAGCATGCCCTGGGTCTCAGTTTGAAGTGTTTATGGTAGAGTATAATTTGTACATTGTATCCTTCTTTAATTTATGGTTGCCTATTATTGTCTATGGTTGCTTAATATGTAATCTAAAATCTTTGACTGGGGCCTGGGAGACGGCTCAGTGGAATAAGTGCTTCCCTGGCAAGCACAAGGGCCTGAGTTCAATCCCTGGTTCTGCCAAATCAATCAATCAATCAATCAATCAATCAATCTTTGAGAAGGAAATTAAAAGCTGAAATTTTTTCAAAGCAGCCTGTTTTAGAAGTGAAAAGTAGTTGGTAGACACAAATCACAAAAACCTAATCATGTTGCTTAATGACGGTAATAAAAACATAAATACTGCAAAAGACCTATATAGATGCAAAGTGGCTATGGTGGTGACAGGAGAATGAAATTGAATGTATCTTTTACATTATTTTTTTGCATTGGACTTCTGGACTTCTCTGTTCTTGCTCAATTTGAAAATGCTGCAACACTGCAATGCCTGGTTCTCTTCAGCCCTGTTGACATGAAGCCCCTGTGTTCTATATGTAGGCAGCACACAGTTAATAGATTTTTCTGCCACAACACTTGCCTCTTAACACTGAGGCTTTTAGAGACTGCACAGCCACCTTTTCACCCTAAGCTATTTGTTTGCATTTTTTTCTTTGTTTCTATAAAAATGAAAGAAATTTGAATGAAAAAAATGAAGCTGCTAACACTGCTGCCCCGTGTTCTAGAAGTCTCAGAAGACTTCAGAGATGCAAAAAGCTGAGGACACATTTGAGACACAGGTGCGACTTGCCCATCTATTGGTGTAGAAATACACCCACTTGCCCAGCAGGAATTACAGAATAGTCTCTTAGCTTGTAGAAATACATTTTTATATACAATGACACTAAGTCATTTTGAGTTATTTTGTTTGCACTTCATATGCAGCTAAATGAAAATTTTACATCTATTGGTATATGTGCTCTGAAATTTGTTAGTAACAACTTGGCTGATATGATACGATGCCAAGCTGGCATTCCTTTAATCTTGCACTTTAATATCATGGTCAGCCTTCTTTTTCATCCAGCTCCTTCATTGTTCTGTTTAAAATTGTTTTCTTCTTAATACAGAAGTGACCTCTGATTCCTGTTGCCATGTGAGAAAAGACCATTAAAGGAGGTATATGAATCATGAGTAAGACCTAAAAATGTCAATACATAAATATAGAGGAATAAATTGTTTCTCCTTGGCTACCATTTTCTCTAAATTTGAAAACTACAAATCATGGAGCAATCAACATCAATATGATTTCCTGAAATAAATCGGAATATGCATAGGAGATAGAAATTAAAATTATACCGAAGAGGAACATATATTTCTCAAATGATTAGTTCTGCTTCTTTGGCTCCATCTGGGATGATTTTGCATATTACCGGCTTCAATAAGCATAAAAAATGTGCTAGGTAGTGAGCAAACTCTAGACCTTAAATAACTCAAGAGCACCCCACAGCATAGAAACATATATTACCTTGCAAAAATAAGGTCAGTGGGCATTTCTACATGTCATCAACAGTGACAGATTTTAAAGCCTCTGAGTGGGCCACTTTGGATGGCAAATCTGATCACCATGGTTGTTTTATGGCTAGGTGTCAAGGACCTAAGGTGGCTTTGAAATTATTTTCTACTTTCATGTCCTCAAAGCTACATTTTAGCATATTCTGAAATACTCAAAGTTTGAAGTTTTGTTTTTGACTGTTCTTACACAAATCTTTGGCCTTCTGAATTAAAAAAATGCTTTTTGTACTGTAGCATATATAAGAAGGATATTTATTTATTTTTACACTATGTAACTATATGGCATAGATGATTACAATGTGCATGCTCCACTGAACCATAACCTTAACTAAAAGAACTTATTTTGAAGCTCAGCTGCAAACAGCAACAAGAAGCCCCAGAAAAAGCAAAAAATACTAGTAGCTCCATGACTCCATAAGCAGCATACCCTTGCATAAACTAAAATGTGGGACAATGAAATGCAGGGGGAAGCAGTGGCTGCAGAAGCTTGTCTGGAGTACTGGAGTACTGGCTCTTTAGCTATTGGTCCACTTTAGGAATTTTAACCATGTGTCCCAAGCCCTAGATGTTATTATTTGTGTAGAAAGCTTCGGTGTGGAAACACTCCTGCAACTTTTCTTGCATTCATAGAATTGCCATATTTGAATTCTTCTATTTTTGTTTTCATAAACAGAATATTAATCTACTTGACAAGAAGTTAGGCTAGAATTTTTAAAAACAACAAAAACAGCCAACTGAGTGGAACAAAGTTTCCAGGTTAGAAAACTTCAGATCATCAGAATCCAATTTATCTTTCACTCTCCGTGGTACTGTGGAGGTTATTCTGCCATACTTCTTCTTCTTCTTCTTCTTCTTCTTCTTCTTCTTCTTCTTCTTCTTCTTCTTCTTCT
>NDGM011027954.1:0-50812 GCA_002564305.1 Octomys mimax
AACACAGTTAGACTCATGTCTTGTTTTTGCTTTGTTTTCAAAGAATTTTAGAAGGATTTTTTTAAATAAAGAAAATCTAGCATAACTATTACCTATGATTTTATTTTATAACAAAAGTGTGGCAGACAGGTTCTTCATAACCTATTTTAAAACTAAGTAAGTAGCTTGAGAGTATACAAAACTATCCAAAAGACCATAACTCTTTCCTATTAAATAATCATAGCTCTCATTTCATTAAAGTGTTCTATCTCATTCAAATAAATTTTAAACTTTCCAAAAGGATATTTATGTGGTAATTGTCTCTAAATTGGAACCAAGATAGAAACTATGAAAAGCTTATGAGTAACAACAGCTAAGAGAGTCTAAAATGAAGTACAAACGGAATTCATATTCTTCCTATTTTCATAAGAAATTTAAAGGAATGTATCATATGAAATACACATTTGTGTAATAAGTAGGCAAATGACCAAGATTCCCATCCACATGTTTTTCTCAGTGAAGAATTCATCCATTCTCATTGCTGATGAAAGAATTTAATTTTCTTAACATGAAATCAATTAATAAATTAAATTGTTCCCTCAGGGAAATTCATTAATGCCAAAGTGAGAAGTATAATACCAGAAGCTGAGTAGTCCTGTTGAAATTATTAGCTACTAACAGCTTTGAGAATTACCTATGTTTTGGGACCCTCCCTATCTCCAGAAAACATAGTTTTGCAAGGATTAGACTGTGTTGAGTCAAACATGAAAGACAAAAATAAAATTACACCCAGACTACAGCTCAGAGAAGTCATGTGATGGATAAATATATTAGCATATCACTAGCTCTGTGAGAGATTGAATGTCATATAACCTCTAAGAGAGCAATCCCTCAAAGCCTGTTCATTTCCTAAACGCCCCACACCTATAGGAGTCATGAAATTAGAAGTATTTACTGTTACATCTCCCTCCTGTCATTAAATATACTATTTCCTTTTTTAAGTGTTTAAAGGTCATCATCAGCAATGACCATCTCCCAGTTGAGGTGTAGCAGATCAAGGGCAAGGGAAGGAGAAAAAAGGAAGGGGAATTATGACCTGCCATATACAGGAATCTAACAACTATAATGAATGTAAACATTATGTATCATAATTGTAACCTGAAAATACCAATAACAACAAAAATGAATGTAGGGAAAGGAACTGAGAGGCACAGGAAGTAAGGTGAATGGGAAGGGGAAGGGAATGTAAAAAGAAACAAGTTGCATTGTGTAGCTGTATGCATTCACCAAGATGAATACATGAATACTACATGTATTGCAAATAGTTACTCTTAAAAATTAAAAAGAAAAGAATTGCACTCTTTTGCCCCTAAATTAAAAGACTCTAATTTCCTGCAAATTCTGTCTATATGGTCAGTTCTCGATCCTAGGAGCCACATGGAACAAGACTAAGCTGTTTTTCACAAATTCTTTTGGTCATGAAGATAACTGTGTTTTGTCCTACCCATTATGATCCCTTTAATTTTACCCCAAGAAGGAGACATGTGTGGTTCTTGCTCACCCAACATTTCTTCTTCCTTCTACCTACAAATCTCCCTTCTTTGCTTTATAAATTTATTCCAAGTGGATGAGAAGTGGTGGTCCTCACTTTCCCCCTTGCTCTTTTTACTAAATAATCCAGGCCCAGGATCATAAGCCAGTAAAGGTCATTTATTGCTACATTATCTTACATGCATAGAATTGGTAGCAACAATGGGAGCACACTCTACAAAAAAATGCAATGTACCATCTCATTTAATTACTGCTTCACTAGACTGTGCATGGTGGAGCATGCCTATAATCCCAGCACTGGGAAGGCTTGAAACAGGAGGATCACTGTGAGTATGAGCTGCTTAGTGAAACCCTGTATCAAATATTTTAGAAAGAAAAAAATTAAATAAAAATAAATAATTACTGCTTCACTGACCTGAAAGGCAAGTGTGATCATTGTCTCCGTTTTACAAATAAGGAAATGGAGGCACAAAAAGGCTAAAGAGCCTCTCGAGTATATAGCAGAGTCAGGGTTTGGAGCAATGGCAGCTTGGTCTCAGTAATTTGACTCAGCTTTTTGCCACTGGGCAGAACTGACTGCAGGGCAGCTGGATCCAAACATGGAGAACACATTGCCTAAGCCCATGCCAGCCCCGGACCATCTCGTGCTCCTTCAAATCAGCTCTAAAACTCCACAGGTAAACCAATGAAAAAGAAAATTTTGCACATGTGTCTTGCCAAGCTTACATTAAAAAGTTTCTTTGCATTTTGTATAACACTGTCCTCTGGCCTTTGGTGTAGACCTTTGGTGCAGTTATAACCCTAGCACCTACTGAAATTCGGGTACAGATCTATGAAGTTTGAGTTTACCCAGCTGTGCCTGGCTTGGGTCTGGCTGCTCTGCTCAGCTTCTTCCTGCTGCAGAAGTGGGCTTGGGCTGGGTCTGGAGGGTTCCATGAGCATGGCAGAAGTTCTCACGCACTGGGCATAGGCTGGGTCCAGAGGGGTCCAGCGGGCACAGGGGAGTGTGGAAACTCTCCCACACACTCGCTGGGACTGGGCTTGTGCTGGGTCTGGACTACACTGGAATATTTTGCTGAATTCCCACACCTAAAATATTTAAATGACAATGGAATACCCTTCTCTGACAAAACTAAACAAAAAAAAAGGGGGATACAAATGAAGGAATATTTTGTATCTGTATATTCAAAATAGTTAGACTAGATATACAGCTACTTTCTCGTAATGCAATGAATAGAAAGATTTGTTCTAATAGTGTTTGTGGACAGGATATCATGTCTGCATCTTGTACTATGAATAACCACTAAGAAGACACCAATATGCAATGTATTAATTGTTGAAACTGTCCTACTAATCAGTTTTTAAACTCTTGGCTATTTGTTTCTCAATAAAATTATTTTTAAAAAATGAAAAATAAAACATTTCTTTCCTGAATTCAGAATGGTTATTTGGAGTATATTTATGGAGTATTTTGAAGATAAGGGAAGAGTTCACAACTGAACAATGTACCAACAAATGCTTAAGAAAATTTGAAGTATGAGCCAAGATCAAAGTTGTTATGAATATGAAAAAACTATGGCAATCATCACTGTAAGTTTGTAAATTGCTATCTTGTACCTAGATACCAATGGTTTCCTAACTCTGACTTAATAACATGCAATATGTATATGTACCAACTCCCAGGGATATAATATGTATTACAACCATATAATAATTTTTTAAAAATTTTAAAACACTTATTAGCAAGAAAAACATATGTAAATATCAGGATGATTGAACTGCCATTATAAAAAGAAAGATTTGCAAAGAAAAATTTGAACTTTGGTTTTTGTGTAGAATGATAAACCATCAAGGATATAGAATAGATAGTATACACTGATAATCAGAAAAAAGTAACACAATTTAATAATAAAAGAAATGGATCTAAGTAGAAATGTTATTACATGTGTGAATATTTTCAGAAAATGAAAATATGGATAGAGCATAATCATAGAATTGCAGGGTTTAGTATTAAATATATTGCTTAATGTATTTATCAATCAAAGTTTCAAATTGGATTAAAATAGCTCATGAAAATATACTTTAGGGGCTGGCCAAATAGCTCAGCAGATTAAAGCACCTGCAAGCAGGCGCATGGGCCGGGGGTTGGATCCCCAAGCCTGCCATGCCAGCTCCACCCCCAGGTCGCACTGAGACTGTGATTGAGACTGGGCATGGTGGTGCGCACATGTAATTCCAGCTACTAGGAGGCTATAAACAGGCAGATCACTACGAGTCTGATCTAGTAGTGAGACCCTGAACACCCTGTAGACCCTTCCTTAAAATACAAAAATTAAATATATATATATATGAAACTGTGTAGTATCTGTACTGTTTAACAATACAAAAACATACAGGTCAAGTCCTCTTCTTTTCTCAACACTGAAATTTGAACCAACAAGGCACTGGGCTATATCCCCAGCTCTCTTTCATTTTTAAAATATTTTAAAATATATTTTAATATTTTGATATATTTTTAATATTTTGAGACATTCCCAGGTTTTTAATTTTTTAAATATTTTAATATTTTTTTAATTTTTTTAACATTTTTAGACTCACTAAGTCATTAGATTGCTTGGGCCGGGCTCAAACTTGTTATCCTATTGCCTCAGCCTCCCTGAGTTGAGCACACTTTCAAGAAATGCAAACACATAGATAGACTCAAGCAGAATCATGTACATCTCACTTTGGGGACTTACAGATTCATATGGAAGACTTGTTAATTTTTAAGTATTTGTGGGTTATTCGATTTTATCTACTTCAAATTTTATGTCCTACATTGTTGTCTTGTTCTGTTGAGGGGAAAGGAGTAATAGGGCTGTGAACCAGCATGTTAATTTAGACAATTAGTATATTTTCAGAGATCTAACCTAATTTGCATATAAATTTAAGTGAAATTGCAATTATGTAAATATGAAGCAAGGAAACAGTGGTAATGCATATGAATAAAAAATATGCATAAATAGTTTCTGGCTCACTTTGTATTTCTGTGACATTGCACCTCTTAATTGGCATAGCTAATAGGTTGACGCTACTTGAGTAGGCAATATATTTAAATATCATTAACTCCTATCCCATTAATGCTGGAATTGCAGAGATTTTCAGTGAGTTCAGGGAAGCATGGGTGACTGTCCTTGACCTTGGTATGTCACACTAGAGATACAAAAGAATCCATAACATTTTTACATGACAAAATATATTGTGTGGGCTATGACAGCTATCATGCTGAAATAGGTTTCAAAAATTACTTCATTGTGTATGTGGAATTTGATGCACATACAAAAAATGATAAGGTAGAAAACCAAACAAATTTCAGTGATTTTTCTTAAATGTAGAAAGTAGGATCAAAGTTACATAAACATAAAAATTAAAGAGAAAGCTCCTTCCTCACATCCATGTTAATATCTCCAAAAAAAGTGTCAAAATGATTATCACAAAGAAAATAATCTTCTAGAATCCAGAAAACTTACAAAGTCAAAATGATAAGACTTGAAATAGGAAATAGTATAACCAGCAAACAGAAGACTGGTTACTCATTTCAAAGAATGTTGTCCTTAATTGGAAGTGATATGAGTCACTTCACAACTACATGTGTTGAGTGGCTGCTCCATGGGTGCTTGTCCTGGAATCTGTCTGTGTGTCCCAAGACCAGTCGCTGTTTGACCTCATATGTGGAGCAGGGGGCTGGGGGCAGAGACACAGGCAATAGCACTTGAGGAATGCAGGAGCCTGGCAGCTGCCTTAGATCACCAGAGCTGGGCAGACTCGGCCTCACTCAAAGATGAGCAAAGGGAGACATAATCAGCATGAGTCTGTGAACGAAAATTTATAGCACAAAAAGGAACAACTCTCAAAGCACAGTGGTAGGGGTGAGAGGAGTCACAAAAATAGATTTTTAAGGAAATACGAGGCAATTGTAGAAAATAACATATTTGATGGTTTGAAATGATGCTCTAAAGGGAAACAGTTCTATTAAACAAGAATAGACTGAGGCAAATAGGCCAGGACAAGATGACTGTAACCAAATTAAAAAATAGGGTAAAAGACCCAAATACTCACTCTGGTCGAAAAGACACGGATATTTCAGAAAACTTAATTGGCAATGCAGTGAACAAACATAAATGTGTACAAAACAAAAAATTAAAACAATGTAAAATGAAAAGCACAAAAATGTATACCAAACAGAATATGGAACAGCAAACTCTGTCACCAAACAAGATGGTAAACATAAATAACTTCCATAACTAAGTTAAAAATCAAATAGTAAAAAGATTAATCTTGAAAGACTAGTTTTGATATTAAATTCCTCTAAAGGCTCAGATAGTAAAGTCTTGAGGGCTGGGTAGATAGCTCAATGGTCCAAACACCTGCCTGCCAAGCTACAAGGACCCAGGTTTGATCCCTAGTACTGCTTGCAAGGCCAGCCGCCAATACCAGGCATGGTGGCACATGCCTGTAATCCCAGCAGTGAGGAGGCTGAGACAGGAGGATCACTATGAGTCTGAGCTGGGTAAAAGTCTTGAACCCTAGGTTAATGACGTCAGGAGGTAGTAGAACCTCCACAAGAGGTCTTCTTTGGGAGGTATTTATGTAACTGGGGATCATACCTGGAGGGAAGATAGATAGATAGATAGATAGATAGATAGATAGGTAGATAGATAGATATTCCCTGCATTAAATATTATACAAACATTAAATACAGTATACTAATAATAATAATGAAAACAACAATAAGTTCTAGGTAAAGCAATTCTTTGAATGTTTTCTAAGTTGCTCAAACATTCATCACATTGTGTGCCACAATGTTCGGGAGCTGTTTGTCCTGTTTTAAGATGTGCTCTGAGGCACACTTTCCTCCAACTCCCCACTCAGTGCTATAAAATCAGTAGTCTGAGAGATCCGCCGTGATGTTAGCAGTCACACGCATTACACGATGGAAATCGGCAAATACACAAATGAGGTCCTTTTCTCTTTTTTACCTTTTCTATCCCCTCCCTGCCAAAATAAAAGCTATTATATATCACTGGGTATATTTAAGAAACAAATAAAGACAAATCAACAAAACTAAGACTGGAGATATAGCTCAGTGGCAAAAACGTCTACCTGACAAGCACAAGGTCCTAAGTTTCTAAGTTTGATTCCCAGTACCACAAAAAAAAAAAAAAAAACTGATGCTTAGCCTGAAAAGAAATTCAATCTATTTAGTAACTGAATATCTTGCTGCCACTTTAAATTGTAGCTACATGATTAGGTAGAAGCTAAAAATGTACTTACTAAAATAAATGAAAGTTGCTAATGAAAAGATAACAGTGTATTTATTCTCTATATAATGGTGTCTGTGACATTATCCTCACTCATTGTCCTCAATTTTAATATTGACATGGAAAAAGTGGAAGAAATTCAGAAAGAAAGAGAGATTAGACATATAACTCTTTTTAAATAAAATCCTTGTGACTTATTTCATGTAACATTATGTTGAGTTGTATCCATTTGCCTACAAGTGCCTAAAGTTTGTCTTTCTTTATGGCAGAGTACTATTATTTTGTTATGACATTTTTTTCATAAAAAATTATAAGAAGAATAAATCCAAAGGAATTTTTAACATCTTTCAAAGCACAAGCAAAATCCTTTCTCTCTAATACTATGAGCTTCAGTCCATACACTCAGTATATTAAAAAATGGAGTTGAAGAGGCTAAAGACATGAAGGAAGAAACAATGGCAGGAGAGAGCAGGAAGGCAACTCCAGACTCCAGCAAATTTCTGCCACAGCGTACCATACATAAGCTGCTCTATTCAACTGTACCTCCAGCCCTAGTGTGTGCACGACGAAGATGATTGATTACCGTGTTACCCCAATGGCATGTAGCTCTTGTGTTTCACAGAATACTTTTACATCTAACTGCCTGATTGTGGTCCTCACAAGAGTACTTTGAGATTTTATTAAGTAGCATTTTTGTAAGTGAGGAAACAAAATTTAGCAAGATGACATTTTCCAGGTTTCCCAGCTAGTTATCAACAAAGGCACAATAACTTAAGTGTGATGCCTTGTGGTTCTATTATCCAGGGGATAGTTTCTAATTTGGTGCCTAAGGTGTTGCATGGCTGTATCTGCCATATTTAATTCATCTACAGTTTCTATTAAAAATTGTCTACAAAGATTATAACCATTCTTGTTACTGGCTCCAAAGAATTGTATAAAAGAATAAAATAAATTATATGAGAGAACAATGCATAAAACAAAACAAAAAGACTTTCACCATTCCATGCCAACAGGTATCTTCCAATATTGTTTGTGTTCTGTGTATCAAAACTCCAGAGTATCCTGACTTTCTGTTGTATTTGTGACCTACGATCTGATTATAACAAAAAGGAGAATATTTACTAGGAGAGCACAAGACAGTCTTGCGTCACTAGGAGAGACAGACAAGGAAATGTGATAAGGACACTGTGTTTTCAAGAACTGCACCTGTTCGCAGCTCCTCTGGTGAGAGCTTATTAACATGTTTACTACAGTGGAGATAGCCGAGTACGGCAACTCTGCTAACCATTTACTGGGACTCAGGGATAAGTTGACGGTATTTTCTGTGGTCAGTTTAAACAAATGTTCATAAACAACTTTCAGAGAGGCCAATAGTAGGCAGATTGCAAATACTAGCGAAAATGATGTAGCTGGGAGAGAAAATGAAAATGTTAATGAATGTGAAGATCAGTTACTGTTTTATGTAAAGTCATAGGTGTTAGAAAAGTTGAAAAGAAAACAAATTATGTACTATTTCACTCATGTGTCTAATTATAAAAATAAAAAGAATAACGAGTGCATGAGTGACTTGCTAAGGTCTGTATTCAGCTGTGGCTCCGTTAGAGCCTGGGCACTCAGCTCTACAGGTTGTTCTCTTCTCGGGACACCTGCTTACCCAAGGCAGTGATGTCATGTGGGGCAACCAGCATTCTGTTAAGATGCGTTCTCAAAACAAATTAATTGCTAAAATTTAAAGCAGTGATATTTGATATTGAAGCTTTTTCAATCTCTGTCTTTTCTCTTCATAAAAGATTTGGCAGCAGAACCCCGACATTCCCTATAGCAGCAGTTGGCTCCGGCTGAGGCTGACTCCTGTGCACTAGGTTTCTCATGGTCAGCCTCATGTGCCTGACCCCTGAAAGATTAGGATATGTTCCCAGCTGCCCAGATTGTCCATGGCACGGAAAGCTAGCCTTAGAAAACTAAATTTTAAACATAACGGATTGTATGAAGACTACATTCCATACGTATCAACTTGCCTATGGTTTCAGAAAGAGAAGAGATATGAGTTCTGTGCGGAAGATCACTTGGAAGCATTGTTTATATGATTCTGAGTTAAATACAAATCCTATAAATTGTGAGTTATGTTAATAAACTAATGAATCAATTGGAGAGCTTTTCTTACTGATTAGTAGCTAAATTCCTTCCTTCAAATCAATTTAATAATTGATTAAATTTAATTAGTTTATCTTTTTTTAGTGAGCTGATGTGTATAATTACAAACCATTAAAATTCATCAATAGAATGAATATGTATATCTCTTACCAATGGCAACCCAGCTCCATTTCCTCAAGTTTATTTCATTATGGTTATATTGCATTTTTGCTGCCATACCTAGTCTATTACAATCATTTTATCACATTTTATTTACAAATGTAAAACAAAAACTACTCATATTTAAGCTGCTTAGGGAAAGTATTTGTTGTTCTACATAATGCTAAAATGCTGTCAAAAAAAATGAGCACATCTCTTCAGCTCTTAAAATCTGTACCCACAACGTAAACACATTCTGCTCAGCACCATACCCATTAGATTTGAACTGAGTCTTCAATGCAAACAAGATATGATAATTAATTCATGGGTTAGAAATGAAATCATGACTTTAAAGTAACTTTAATTTTGTATAAAATAATTTCTCTGCTACAATTTAGATTTTAATTATCTTGCAAAAGTCTCATGTGTTCAGAAGTTCATGTGTTCTGGAAGATGGTTAGATTATGTAAGTGGTATACTCATCAGTGAAATAATCCATTGATGAATTTATAGCTGAATGTCTTGGTAAGCAGGTGGCCTCCTGGTTGGAGGAAGTAGGTCACTGGGAATGACCTGAAAGAGTATATTTTTGCACCCAGTTCTTTGTGTGTGTGTGTGTGTGTGTGTGTGTGTGTGTGTGTGTGTGTGTGTAGGGTCTCATTATGCAGCCTAGACTCATAATGATCCTCCTATTTTCATCCTCCCCAGCACTGGGATTGGAAGTGCATACCACCACACTCGGACTCAGTCACCAGCTCAGCATGCCCAGGGGCAGGTCTAGTGTGGCATACGGTGCCAGGGATCAAACCCTGGCTTCTGTTCTTGTCTAAGCAGGTGCTAAGTCTGGTGAGCTATTTCATGAGCCTGTCCCCAGTTCTTTTATTCCACTCTCTCTGCTTCCTGGATGCCATGTGTTGAACAACTTTCTTGTGCCATCTTTCCAGCATTCCATTTCTTCCTCAGAGTAGGCTAACAATGGACTATACCCACTGAAACTGTAAGCCAAAATAAACCTCTTCTCTTTTAAATTCCAAGGGTTGAATATTTTGTCCTAGTGAGGGAAAAGTGATTATAGATTCTCTTCCTAACAAATTTGTTTTAATGTAAAGTGAAAATAAAAGCATATTTTCCTGAAAACTGAAAAAAAATTGTGCCCTCAATCCTTTCTAATGTATTTTCTAAATTAAAATCTGTAAGGCATCTCAACATCTACACTAGAAACTAGACTATAAAACTTTCCTCTATACCAGTTATGTGCAGGAGATTATGCTAGAATCAAGAACTCATACAAAAAGCAGTCCATATTGTAGGTCTAGCACATTTTATTTATGTATATCAATTGATAGATATTTGAATTATTTCTATATTTTATGACTAGCTCCTCACTTAGCCATCACTTGGCTCTCCGTGCCCTACTACCACTCAACACAATCACCCCTGCTAGTCTCTGGCCATCCACACCTACCCATGCATCCTCCATGCCAAACAGATAAGAAAGTCAGCTGTTAACAGCACTAACAAATACCCTGAAATTCTTCTCCTTCAACTTCCCCACCCACTGAAGCCTCCAGAGGAAAACTTAAAGATGTATTCATATCCATTATGTTGATAATTGAAACTGTGACTTCCTTTTCCTATGAAAATTTCTAACCGATAATTTCTAAAAATCACACAAGCCCTAACTTTTTAAAGAGAAGACAAAATGGTTTAAAGAAAAAAATATTAGGTATGATATAGAATTTCACTAAACAATATAAAAATCCAACAATAGTTGCTGTATTGCATAATGTTATTAGTATCTCTAGTTTGTAATATTTAACCTATGATTTTTTGACATTAGGACGATGGAAAAGTTGTATACAATACAATAGGAATCATGTTGTTAGTTTTGAATTCTGATCTTCCCCCAAGCTATCAACTGTGGTACAAGTCTGTCTTATGATGTTGAGTTCCCAGTCAATCACAAGATTCCAAAGAGAAATAACTGGTACTCTATAGTGCGCTGTATCTCCAAAGTAGGATGCTTGGTAAGATAGGTGGATTCAATGCTTTTTCCACTTATTTAAGATATTTTAAATTTTCCATGAGTTTATTGGAACATTATCCCTGCTGTAAGTTGAGGTTAATCCATATATTACACCCTAGTGTACAATAAATCTCCTACTGCCTCTTAGTCTATTTCTAAAGATGTTTTTCCCTTTTTCTCCTTCATAAATGTGAGAAATGAATTTCTATATCTCTTAAAGTGAAACATGTCAGGCCCAACATTCTGTACAGAGCACCTGGAGAATAGCTATCATAGTATATTTTACTGCTGATGGGTACCAAGATAAAATAAGGTGAACTGTAAAGGACATAAAAGTTAGTTAGGAAAATCAGAGCTTGTTACCTCTACAAAAATGTTAAAAATATCATATAATTAACTATGTGTTATATAATTGCACCTATCCTATTTTCAATCTGAAAACATAAGATGGATAAAATGTGAGGGGGCCTGGCCCTAGCTCAGTTCTTTAAGTGGCTGCTTCCCCAAAGCTGTCAGGCTCAGGTGGCTGTGGTTTGATCCCCACAACTCAAGCCAGTCAAACCTGCCCTGAAGACATTCAGAGCAAAAACAAAAAAAAAAGTGATATTTCCTTCCAATTTCTTCACCCTGATCATTTGCAGTATGTAAATAACAAAAGGACATTTTGGTTAGTTATCACCTGGTAGATAACACCACAATAGTTGAAGCAAAAACCAGTACTTTCATTTAACAGTTAATCAGAACAAATTCAGCATTGTATTGCACCTTACAAGGTACACGACATGTTGCCAGCAATCTGACAAATCATTATTATCTAAAACTAGGGGAAATATCAGAATTCTGTAACTTCTTTCCCTCTATTTAAGTAGGATTTAAAGAGTCTATCTTAAGAAGCATGTTCTACTCATTTTTTATCCCTCACACTCAATAACTGTTGAATTTAATTAAATGTCAGAAGTAAGCCCTTAGTATATTGAGATTGAGCTCTGAGACTGATAGGAAGCAGCTAAGCAAAATTAAGAGTTCTTTACTTTGAACGCCCGTAAGTGGTAATCTCTAAATAATTTATAGAACCTTCACATCTTTGCAGTTAAAAGTAAAGCAAGTTCATGGTACTCAGTGGTTTCCAAATATGTCTGTGCAACAGAATCACCCTGGGGGAGGGGAGGAGGATACAAAACTGAAGTCCTAGAACATGATCCCCAACATGAATTTACACAGCATTCCCAGGGCACTCTACCACATGTGCTGAGGATCACTGCTTGAAATGAGCTTTGTTTAAGAATTCAGTTCTGATATCTGCTATGCACAAAATAACCACATGACCTTGAGCAGGTCAAGCTGTCAGTCCTTTATTCATGCTATAAGCATTCATGGAAAACAAACTATTCTCTTCTCTGGGTTTCAAGTCATCTGTAAAATGAAGTCATTAGAATGGATGATATGAAATCCCTTCATCCTTTCTACCCTGTAATCTACACTATAATTATCCCACCTGCATTTGTCATATATCACCTTGCATAATTTTTATATTCCTTTTAAGCTTCCTAGTGAATTAATCTCAGCAAGTATATACTAAAAAAGCAGATTATGATCGAGTACAGGATAAACCCCAAGATTTGGTAACATGTTACACAAACCTGAGTCTTGCTTCTTGCATCATAAATTCTCAATATTTTCAAATGATGCAATAAAAAGGAGAATAGAAAAATAGAATTTGCTTAGCCTACTTGAGACTCAATCCTCTCTGGTGAAAAATATACGGAAAATTATTTTTTAAACTAAGGATATAAGAAAGGCTTTATGTTGAGATTGATGACTGAGAACTGTGTTGAAACTATGTCCCTGAATCTAGGACAAGGAAAACTGCAAGCCAATTAGCAATGACTATGCACCTATTTGTCATTCTTTTTGTACTTATTAAAGCATATTAATTGTACATATTAATGGTTTCACAGTGATGCATCTGCACATGCATATATCATGCTTTCATCCTGCTCACACTCCTTTATTTCTCCTCTCTTGCCCCTTCTTTTTTCTCTCCTTCCCACAGCTCCCTCCCTCTTCCTTAATAGCCTCTCTTCTACTTTCAGGTCTACAGAACACATTTTATTCTGTGTGCCTGTCTTATTTGTCCTAACACATTGACCTGCACATCCACCTATTTACCTGAAAACAATATGGTTTCTTTCTTCTATGTGACTAAAACACATTTGGGATTCCTGTTGTGAATGTAAACCCTTAGGTCAATCCCCTCAATATCTATTGCAAGCTCTTTGGGTGCCAGGCACCTTCCTTGGCCATGGAGATGCAACAGTACCCTGTTTGTAGGTGAGATAACCAAATACGTAAGAGCTGAGATACTTAAGAGAGGAGTAAATAGCATCAAGCAAATAGAGCAATGCAATGGAGAGGAAGTGAGGGGAGGAGGTGGACACACTGACAGACAAGAGCATCCTGAGCAAAGGCATTTTAACTAAGGCCTGAGTGAGAAATAATTAGTCACTCACAAAAGGACCTAAGTGAAGTGGATTCCAGTAACAGTAAACAGTTGGCTCCAGTGGCAAACGGGGACCATTCCCTGAAGGCTGGCCAGAATGCCGAAGTATGGAATGAGTGACACTGGATGGCACAAGTGTGGGATCACTCTTTATGTTGGCGGTACCAGACCTATCTCTCCCCTTGTTTACTCACCCCTAGAACCTTGTCTTCACAGAAAGGGCTGTAGACCCCTCAGCCCACTTTCTGGACTCTAGTAGAAACCTCCACTGCTGAAAACAAAGGCTATGAGTTGTAAAGCTCCCTATATAATTACAGGGTAACCAAAGTGGAACCTAAGCAAAAATGTAAGTCTTTAGATAGAGTTGGGTGGGTGTGTTGGCACATGCTCATAATCCCAGCACTTGGGAGGCCGAGGCAGGAGTATCGCCATGAGTTCAAGACCCGTCTGTGCTCCATAATGGATTCAGTGCCAGGCTGAACTGTGTAGAGAAACTCTGTGTAAAAAAAAAAGCCTTAAGATATAAACTAGAAAAGATGAATTTGCAGCCCAGAAAAAGACAAAGGAAGAGGAATGCGATAAATAAATGTTAGGAAACATTTTGGGTACAGAAATAACCCTCAAATCACTAATTCCTAAGACAAAAAATATCTTTTTCTTACAACCTCACAAGTCCGAGAAAAAATTACTATTTTATAATGGTGAATTCATTTTAGTTGACATTTGCAGTCTATATGCAAGTAGCTGTGATCGGAGATACAAGAACCACAGTAAGATAGCACATAACCTACCCTCAAGATAGTTATAAGCAGGACTCCAGATTCCTACATCAACTTCACGATCTCCTGGATATGACTTCAACCCACTCCACACTATGAGCCACTGAGGTTGGCAACCCTGTACAAACTACAGGCTACTGCTTTCCATAAACCAAGATTATATAAGGGTACTTAGGATGAGCATGATAATAATTTAAGATGATCATCACAGACCTTCAGAAAATGCTGTTCAGGGCTAGGAAAGTAGCTCAGTGGCCCAAGCACCTGCTTGTTAAACATAAGGTCCTGAATTCGATCTCCAGTACCAAAAAGAAAAAAAAATGCTGTACAGTTAAACCAAAATTACAGAATAGGAATAATCATTGACATCCTCTCCCCTCTTAGAGCTAGTCCAATATACCTACCCAAAACACTTATCTGATAATCCTGATATAATCAACAATAGCCTTAAGTATTACACTTTCCAAAGACACTCTTTTTTAACAAGACCATGTTTAACACCCAAAAAAGTTTCCTCAGTGAAAAACAGTTAAGGGATGGGAGCAATTAAATGCCTTTCAGGAAATTCTATAGGCATCCTTTCCTAGAGAATTATTCTCCTATGGATACTAGTGCCAGAAGGTATGCACAAAGATCTAGGATGAGACAGTAGCCAACTTACAAAGAGAAGGAAAGCTACTCCCAATAAAAGCTGAGCAAAGTAGAGTATGCCGTACCATGCCACCACCTTTTTAGCCTGTATGTGTATGCATGTATGCTATTGAGTTCCTATTACATGCTAGCCATCACCCTGTTTGTCACAGAGGGAGCAATTACAACTGTAACTACCTACTTAAAGATTTAAGGAACAAGTGTATAAAGGTTAAATAACCTACTCACAGTCACATAGCTTAAGTATAACAAAAGTAGTATTAAAGTCCAAGTCAATCTCACTCTAGAAGTCTTCCTCTTCATCAGTGGGCCCCCCTCCTTCAAAGAATGCTTCAAAGAGCATTCTTTGTTTGTATGGAGAAGCAAAAGTTTTAAAAGCCGAGAGCTACATTGGTAAGCGAAAGTCATGGGCAGAGCTCTTCCCAGAAAGGATGGCCAAGATTGCTGTTATAAAGCTATACAGACTATTAGCCCAATTCTATTCCTTTTATCATGCAATAAGAAGTTCTTCAGTCTTTGGCATGACTTGTGCAATCAAATGAGCCTAACACCCACATTCCTCCTACAATGGACAAAGAACCTCACAACTATGTGCCTTCAACACTATGGATCTATTAGGGCAGTCTAGTTTACACATGCACACCCCACTGGAAAGTCAATTGGCAGTGTGTACATTCTGCTTTTTAAAATGCATCACTTAAGAGCATTGTCAACTACCAACTTACACTGGGAAGGAAAACTACTCCCAAAAAAAAGCTGAGCAAAGTAGAGAATGCCGTACCATGCCACCACCTTTTTAGCTTGTGTATGTGTATGCATACTCAGTACTAAAATAGTGAGAAAACTCTCAGTATTAAAGCCCTAGAAATTCCCAGGGACAGTATAAAGATTTTTCCCCCACTCCTACCCACTGAAAAATATCCATTGCTTTTTATAAATATAGATTTTTTTTAATTGTAGGATTCTTACAGTTGCATGCAAAAATCATTTTAATTATAATTTTTAGGAGTTACTATACTTGAAAAAAACTTAAAGGATCAAATGTGCTTGAAAACAAATCAATGTGTAGATATCTCCCTCTCTTTGACAATGCCTCACCTCTCATTGAGCAGGCAAATGAGAATGAGCTTCAGGATTACAGGCTTTTCTAGAAAACACATATATTAGAGCATGAAGAGAGCTGAACAGGAGGATCACGTATGGTTTTACTTTATCCTTTCTGAAGTGGCAATAGGTTAGTCTTTGTGGTAACCCAGGTTGTCAAGAACAAATATTTTGGCTGCCATATAGCTCAGGGATCTGAAATTTTCTAAGCATCATCTTATAGTAGTACAGACTTTGCATTGATTATTGACACTCTTCTCAGTTAAATTAGGCAAAAGGAACACTGACAATATCTATCTGCAAAGCCATAAGCCTATTAAGTATCTTAGTGCCTCCTTCTACAGGAAATTATATAATGATCAGACACTTGAGCTTTGAAATAAGACTGGCTGATTTTTGGACTGACTGTGTCTGCCACTTTTTATCTGTGTGATTTATGGAAACATTTTTAGTTTTTCTAAAATAAGATTATCACTGACTAGGCCCCATGGGGTCACTGGGATGATCAAATGCAGTAACGTTTACATATTAATCAGTGAAGTCAGTAGTGTGATGACAAGTCCAGAAGCCTCAGAAGTAGGGAAGCTGATAGTAGAATTTTTAGTCTAAAAACAAAGACCTGACTATGCAAGGAGCTGCTGGTACAGATCCCAGAGACCAAACACTGAAGACAGTGGAGTCTGATGTCCAGAGAAAAGACAAGCGTACCCCATTTCCAGAGAGAGAGAGAGAGAGAGAGAGAGAGAAACAAATGCACCTTTCCTCTACATTTTTCTTTTATCCAGGCCCTCAGCTGGTTGTACAGCAACTGCCCATGTCGGGTCAGGTTTAGTCTTTCCTACCCAATCTACTGATCAAGTACCAGTCTCTTCTAGGACACATCTCACAAGCATACCTCGAAACAATGTTTTATCAGCTTCCTGGTTACCCCTTAACCCAATGAAGTTAGGTCACCATTTATTAGTTGAACCTGGTAGGTCACATGGCAAGAGATTAATAATCCATGGCAAATGAAATCCGTTGCACCATACATTCTAGGGTTTTTTCATCACATGAGGACTAAGTTTTCCAATGCAATAGCCTTAGAACTTTAAGGAAAACTGGTAACCAAGCTTTTAAAAGTAGAAAGAGGAGGAAGGGTTGAGGGAAGGTAGGGGAATAGGAAAAAAAAATAAGGTATATGATGTATAGGTACAAACTCTCTATGATGAATGTGATCATTGCATATATCTGAAATGTATATCAATGCATATATCAATGAAATCTGATTTTTTTTAAAAAGCTGTATTAGTTTCCTAGGGCTGCTATAATGAAGTGTTACAGAGTGGCCAAGAAATGAGTCTTACAATTCTGGAGGCCAAAAACCTGAAGTCATGATTTCAGCAGAGCTGGCTCCTCTGAGTGCTGTGAGAGCAAACCCACCCTTGTCTCTCTCAGAGTACCTGATGGCTTGTGACAGTCTTGGAATTCCTTGGCTACAGATGGATCATCAGGCACTATGCCTCTCGGTCTTCAAGAGCTATTCACCTTGTGCATATGTCTTTCTGTGCACAAATTTCCCCCTTATGTGAACACCAGCCATGCTAGTTTAGGGTCCATGCTAATCCATCTCATCTTAACTAGCATAGCTCTGAAAAGGTCTTTTCTCTAAACAAGAGCAAATGCTAAGGTGCTGAACATTAGCACTCCAATATACCTTTCCTGAGGAGACACAGTCCAGCCCATAACAACAACAGGAAGCAAATCCAAGAATTAGAGTTGAAAATGTTTTGAAAGTATAATTTTCAATATTTTTTTCTTAAACTACTCAAAAATGTGAGGGAAATCCTTTTCAGACTTTTAAATATCAGTTCTGCTTGTGGTAGTAAGAATAGATGTATCTTCACAAAGGAAAGACATACTCCATTTTAATAGGTCCTTTTCAGAGAAATTGTAAGCTAAAAGATTTCAGTATTCTCATGAGATCAATTGGATATTAAATTACTTAAGAAATCCACTATTTATTCCTTGATGAATATGAATCAAGTACTTTGTGCTTTATACCACAAAGATATGGGGGAAATCAAAATTAAGGTCCTTTGTGTATAGGGAGTTTTATCTACTTCTAAGATGTGAATTATGTTTCTGGTTTTGCATGACATAAAAACTGATAAGGTGTGGTCTAAAACTGGCCAAAAATGTGTGGCTTATTTCCAAGAATCCTTACATTATTAAAGTAATGACATAAAGTATGATCTTGAAATGTCATTGAGGGTGGAAGAATCATGGCTAGGTGTCAGGTGGAAATATGCCTTTCATGTGCCATCTTTCACACAAAAGATATTCACATTTTCATCTGACTGTCATCTCTAAATTTACAACTATTCCTCTGGATTCACCTTTGGGCTTTGTAAGTAAGGGCAATAGTCTCCAAGCCAACAAGTATCAGACTAAAATCTACCCAAGATATATACTACACAAAAATTCATTGCAAAAGGCAGAGAACGCAACCACCCCACATGCAGTGAAGCAAAGTTATCTGTGCATGTTGCCAGGGGGGACAGCAGCTTTGGGAGACAGGTGGCATGCCTCTCCGCCAAGAAGAAGGCGTTGCTCCTGGCAGTTTTTTAACTGAGGCATGTGACCTAAGTAGTGGCATTTCACAGCTGAGAAGCCAGCTTGTGATATGCCTTTTGCTTCCCTGAGAGGCGGACCACATGTCCAGAGGCTGCAAGCTTCAGCTGCAGAACATTGCAATGCATTTACGTGTGCTCTACTTACTATCATTTATTGTATTTATGTTGCTCTGGAAATGTAAGTGGACTACATGATTAATGACACTTTTCCAGACAAACAAAGAAGTTGGCTTCCTTGCAAAGGTGTCATTTTCTAGCACAAGAAACAATAAAAGGACCTAAAAATGAGTGGGCAGAGAAAGTTTAAAATAAGTCCCTATTTATCAGTCTTTGGTAGGAATTTGCAAAAGAAGGTCTTCTGTTTTGACTAACATAGCAAATGGAAGGCCAGATCAAACTCTAGTATTCTTATCATTCTGAAACTGGGTCTAGTTTTCCAACCAATAATTCCACAAGTCTCCTCTTGGTGCCTTTTACTCCAAAACAAATTGAAACAACTCATCGTTCTGTGCATGTCTGCTCTGCTCTCCTCCGAGCCTATGCTCACTCATGATTTCACTCATGAGCAATCCATTTCCAGTTTCCAGCTAAGACCCAAGTCTGACATTACTTATTCCAAGAGACTTCTCTGATGTGCCGGTGGAGTGACTAGGATTAACTTGCTTCTTGAGTCTCCACACCCTCTCACACTGATGTGGCAATAAGCACTTCTCTCATTTCTCCCCCTGCCAACTTTGTGTCTCTCCTTCTAGACTACAGACAATGGCAAAAATTAAAAGACATCCATAAAGTCTGGAAATACAAATAATATTATTTTATTGTATTGTATGCATAATCAATTACAGATAATTTCCTGCTTCCAGACATTATTGATATTTGCACACCTGATATTTCTGATACCTGGTCTCTGGCATACTGCCTAACATCTAGTAGGAAATGCGCTTACTATGAACCGGTAGGCTGACTTGATACAAAGCTGGAGATTGCCCTTCAAGCCAACCTACAAAGACCAAAGTAAACCAGAATAGGCAGAACATGGGAAGTGTTAAACATAGATGATCTGGAGGGAGTTCAGGGGTAGAAAGGAAAAGTGGACTGAAATGAAAGACTTGCACTGTGAGCAACTGTCTGTGTACTATCTGAGGAAAGCCACCAAACCACAAAGTTTTCTTTTCAAATCAGACTTACAGACCCCTTCAACACTAAGTCTATCGTTTTAAATAAATACTAAAAAGTGCTAGTTGATTATAAATTTCTAGCAAATGCAGAGGCCAAGAAGCAATTATTAATAATGAAATGAAAAACGATTCTATAATCTGTGATGGGATGAAATGTATCTGATTGCATTCATACAAAAGTGTACAGTTTTAAAATACTTTCCAGTTGCTCATCTGATCCCCAGAGGAAACCTGGAAGAAAGGCACAACAGAGTCTTCTATAAATTAGATAACAGAGTTAAAGCAGTTCATTGACTTGTCCAGAATCATGAGACTGGCTGATGAAAAGACTGCAGCCCTCTGATGCAGTAAACCTCCCCTGCCCTCAGGCACCAATCCAACAGGAAGAGAGAGCATCACATACAATTTTCATGCAAAGGAAGACGATGGGAAAAATGAAACATCTGAGGGTTTTAACTGGCAGTGAAAGTAATGTGGTCCTCATCACTAGAAAATTTAAAAGTGAATAGTGATTGAAGTAGAGTCTACCCAAGAAATTCAATGGACTTCTTTCTTTGGTGAGAAAGAAACAATTTAGAGGAAAAAAAAATTGTAAAGAATTTAGTAATATATGGAACACCTCCAAGATTGTTGGTTCTTAGAAGCTGAATGATCATTCCACTATCTTGTTTCTTTTACATTTGTAGTGTTAGGCAATAGAAATGGATGAGAGCTCCACAAGTTCTTAAATCACTGAAACCCTTACTAAAGGAGAATATGGCATGGAAAATGAAAACATTTGTTAATATGAATAAAAAAAAATGAATGTATACAGTGAGCAAAGCATGGCTCTAATTGCAAAATAAAGCCAAGAGTTCACCCTCTAGCATTTATATCTGACCAAGAAATATATTCTATTGCAAAAGGTATTCCAGTGGAAAGGAATTTATATATTAAGAAATATTACTAACCATAAAGCTACATTCAGCAATTATTCAGGCCAGCTAATGCATATTTTTAAAAAAATTATCAAATGTAAGTGATGACTAGATCAATATCTTAAGTATAATTTTCTAACTGTGACCATTTGAAGGCCATTTTCAGTCTATTGTAGGAGTGGAGGTCATTTCCTTTAGGCATAAATTACTCTAAAAAGAATTATTCATCAATGTGAGAAAAAGCATCTACACTGTATTGTCATAAGAAGCGTATCACCTGAAGGGACTTCCTGAGACTGTCTGTGTTGGGATCCATGCAATATCAACACCAATATTTCCCAAGAGTTTGAGAGAGATACAGACACCAGGCCTTTCCCTGGCCTACCAAAGCAGGCTCTGCTTTTTAACAGGTTTCCTGGGTGATCAGTATGCACAAGTTTCAGAAGACTCTGCTAGTGCACTGCTCTGCACCTAGAGAACCTAAAAATAAGCCACTTAAAGGGAGCATATCAGCGCTTCAAAAACCAATCACTCCCTCGACATTTTTTTCTTATTTTTAAGGCATAATTCTTTGCAAGTAAGATTTTACTTTTAAGATCAAGCACATTATGTACTGCATTTTCCTTCCAGATGTATCAACATAGAAGAAAAATGAAATTTGCCTCTTCATAGTCTCAAATCTAGCATTTCTAGCCCTTCCCAAAAAGATGATTCATCCCTCATGCATATCAGTGAACAGCGGCCTCCTCCATTGTCTGCGATTTAATGGCAATCAATGAAGAGGATAGGAGTCCTGGGGAATCCTCTCAGTACTTCATGCCATGTAAAGCTCAGCTCCCCAAGTGAAATCATGAAGCCCTTGACTCAAAGGAGAAGGATGTAGAAGGCAGCATCTGGATGCTGAGCCTACCTAAAAACACTCAGCAAAAACAGCGGCACAGTAACACCTGACTGTGGTCTAGGAGGCACACACGAAGACCTGGCAAAGTTAGCAAGTTAGCAAAAAACAAGTTCCCTCGCCATTTGTCACTGAACACCCACTTTGCAAAAAAGTTTATTTTTCCTTAGCAGGTTTGGGGAAAAATAGCTATAATAAATACTGAGGATTAAGCATCCCTGCTTAGTGTTGCAAATGGGGAAAGAGACTGCTTGAGCTTCCCTGAATCCTGCCAGAAAGGGGCAAAACATCCTGGACAGCCACAGGGTAGGCCCAGAGGTACTCAGGAGGAAACTACAAAGAGTTCCAGCAGGGGAAGGAGCTTTCAACTAACCCGAAGTAGCATGATTCTCTGTTACGTGACCAACACTCAAGGTTTCTTCTGCACACACTAGATACATAGAAAAGTTTTCTCCAAATTTAGTGTATTAAATTTTGGGTGTATGCTTTCCTGCTCCTTTCATCGATTAAAAACCTTCTAACATTCTCAGCTTCTCCTTAGCATCTGCTGCCTAACTACATATGGGGACACCTTTAGAGATGTGTGCCTACGGGAGTAGAGTAACCTCTCTATCTATCTGATATATATATTCTTCCTCTTCCCAAAATAGTGAGGCATCTCACAATTATACAGACTATGAAGTAGCACTTTTTGAAGTAAAGTGGTAGACACAGTAAACTAGAACATTTTCTCTGATTGAGCATTAAGCTTAGTTTAGAGCTTTCTGGGAGGCAGGAGAAAAGTAGAAAATATCCCATTACAAATTGTGATGAAACTTGTCAGCTATTAAAGAAAAATAAATGGCTTCATGAAATTAAAACCTAAAGCTATTTGTTATAATGGGCTTTATACAAGGAATGTTGAATAACATGTTAAGCAATGTCTGCAACAAAAAAAATTATAAAGCAGTATTTTATTTCCAATCCTTTTTCTGACTTTTAAGGAATGAAATGGGAAAATATCACAGTGTAATTTATAATAGGTGATTCTTTAGGACAAGTAAATAAAGTCAGATATGTAATCTTCTGAAACCTGAGTTTGTGCAGAGAGGAGGACGATGACCTCTTAGATGCTATGAAGACATATTGAGTATCAATTCCCTTGTCTGGTCCCTTGATAGGTGCTGAGTAGAGGACAGATAGGCTATGATTCCTGGTGAGTGCCTCATGGCCTGCATAATTAACTGTAGAAAGATCCTGGTTGGATCCTGGTTGGATGAAGTTAATGAACTGCTAGGAAAACTGTGACTCCTTCTTGTGTTTTGGGGCTGTACAAAACTGGGGCAAATATCAAGAAACATGGGGTTTACAATCTCAGGGGAACCCTTCCCAAATCTCTATTTGTGTTTACTCTTTTCTTCCTTCTTTCCATAACTGAATAACTGAGAAAACGAAGGTTATCACATGTTATTTCAAACCTTCCTCTTTCCTCATCTCCAAACATAACTGCAATCATCACCCATTGGAAAGGTTCAAAGCTGACCCTTCCACAGTGTCTTCTTTTTTTTTTTTTTTTTTAGGGGAACCGGGGATTGAACTCAGGCCCTTGTGCTTGCCAGGGAAGCACCTACTCCACTGAGCCATCTCCTCAGCCCCCCCACAGTGTCTTCTTGTTTCCTCTAGAGCCTTGAATTATTGACTTTCCTTTTATACTCTTTCCCACCACCCCTTAAACCTATGGAGGTCTTTCCCGTTGTAAAAATTGTTTTCACCTTTCCATAGGCATGTCCCGTCTCTCACTTTCCCTTCTGTCTCTAGGGACAATACCGTATATTAACAGTCTCCATTCCCTTCCTTCCCTTTCAAAAGATTTAACACTTGAGAGATCACTGGAAGAGCAGTCAAGAGGAAGTGGAGGCTACTCCAGTGGTCTGAGCACCTTTCCTTCTCATGTACTAAAGCTTCATCCCCATTGTTGGTGGTAATAAGAGATAAACCCTGATAGAACTACCTTGTAAAAGAGCAGGAGAGAACCATCCTAGATCAGTCCTTTTCCATCACTGCTTCCACAGAAGGAGCACAGCTCATCTCTTCTGAAGAACGTGGTGCTAACGTGTCCTCTTGGCAGCAGAGAGCAATCCAAGCCAGATTATGCCTTCATAAAACCTTTAGAAATCTGAGAGCTAGCTTTTTGTTCTTTACAATAACACCAGCAAACAAAGACACTGCTTCTGCAGGACGCTGGTTCCACACATCCTTCTCCATTTCCTGACAGCTCAGTTTGCCACTCTTCTTGGTCCCTCCCTCTCCTGAGACTTCTTACTTGTTTTCATTTGCCCTAGAGTTTTTCACAAGACCCTTCTCTTTGCACTCCATTTCCTCCTCCTTTGCAATTTTAACAACTTTTGGAGTTTTAATCTCACCTATTCATTGACAAATCTCAAACATATTTCCCTTTCCGGATACTACTATAAGTTCTCTAAACTTTTTCTTCTCATGAGTACCCCAGATTTAACCAGATTAATACTTAATTCCCCCCCTTTTATGTTCTTTCCTTTCCTATTTGTACCTACAAAATTGAACTCTGGGAGTCACTCCCAACTTTCCATTCTTTTTGGCCCACAGAACAAATCAGCTACTAATACCAAATCTACCCAACAGTAGCTGTTAAATCCATTCAGTGCTTGCCCCTCTGTTTCACACTTCCTCTCAGCATCTCTCCATTAAATTTGCTTTTCTTCCAGTACTTCTTCAAACCAAAAAGGCCACGTAGGTGTCTCACCTTCCCATCCAATTCCTTGTCTTAATCTTTTCTCTCTAAAACCTCAGGGCACCAATGTTTTCCACCATAAAAATATACTCATGGTTCTTCCTTGTTGAAAACCCTTCATTGGCTACCTTGTTTACAAAATAGAGTCAGTCCTTACTCCCTTGTTTGACAAGTTCAGAGAGGAGTTAGGGTTTTCCTCCCTTTTCAGCTTCATCCTTTTCAATTCCTATTGCTGGAATGTGTGTTCCAGGATTAGCAGCACTTAGAATCCTCCAACCACACTTGGTTTTCCATGTCACTACTTCCAATTATATTCTTCAGTTTTTTCCTCTTATTTTTCCAATGGTGCTGACCTTGGATATTGCCCCATTGTGAGACTTCCACGAACAATCCCGCCCTTCTTTCCATGGGTCAGAGAGCTAGTTACACTTCTCTCTGTTACCTTTCTACCTCATACCTATTCCCATGGTTACAGTTAGTAAACAAATGTTACACACTATATGGTGAAATTCTTCATGGAAAGATGATAGTTTATATATCTGTGTTCCTTGATTACTATAGCAGATGCTTTGCCCTAATAATGTGTTTATAGCCAAAGAGTAAAATTTGTTGGTCAATAAGTGTAAATAATAGATAGTATATTCATTATCCAGAAAAGGACACTATTTCTTCATTGCAAATGTTCTCCAATCCTCAGTATCACCTTTGGATGTCCAGCATAAACAGTTCTTCCTTTTGAACATACAGGAGCAACTGGTTTATTGGTCTCTTATTTCTTCCCTCCATAACAGACAAATTATAAAATGTAACCAGTCACTGTTCACAGATTACTCGAGCCCATGAGCTCAAAGACAGCATGGGCAATACGGTGCCACTCCACTTCTCACACGACATTGGAATTATAAAGTGTATCAGAGCACCAAAGAGA
The DNA here is from genome assembly GCA_002564305.1 of Octomys mimax. Lineage (NCBI taxonomy): Eukaryota > Metazoa > Chordata > Mammalia > Rodentia > Octodontidae > Octomys > Octomys mimax. The sequence goes on from NDGM011027954.1 coordinate 25,468, forward strand.
ACAGAGAAAGGTGCCTCAGATTATTCAACAATGGCTGTGAAATTTTCTGTCCAACCAAAGGATTTGTGCTTAGGGCCACAGGCTGTCAAGGCAACTGTTATGAAGGGAGAGAATGAGAAGTCAGATCTATGCTGGTCAGTGTGCTCACATCAGAAGACAAACCTTGGTCTCTCTGTTTCACAACCTATCCCAGAACTTCCCTGTGTCTGCTTTATGCATGTTAGCCTGGGATGAAGACATTTTCTTAGTTGATGTTATAATATCTTGAGAACATTACTGATGCATTACATTTACCTATCACTACACTGAGCTCTACGTTGAACAACCAAGAAAGTATCTAACACAAGCTAAAGTATCCCAAGCTTTGCTACTAATGAATTTTATGGACTTGGACATGTCATGTTATTTTATTTTTCTGAACTTGTTTGTAACATGAAACTATTTTCTAAAATCTACAGTAGATGCATAGATGCTTACGTTAGCCATCAATTCATTTACACCTTATGTTACTAGATTTGAAGGCCAAACATCCACATCTCCTTAATTTATTTCTTACACTTACTCAATACTCATCAGTGAAGAAAAATCCACTTCTTTACTGGCAATCTAAATTAAATGCAACTAAAAGGTTATTATCTGTATCATTTCTTTTTCCATGATACACTCCTCTGAGGCAGACAATAAGAAAGAGAACATTGTTCTTGTTTTATAATAAAATTGAGCTATACATACAGCATTTTCCCATGTTCTGTGAATTTTAAGTAATTACATATGCTTTGTGTAATTTATAAGTCTATGACTACTTATATGATTCTATCTCTTTCAACAGATTATGAGACCATTGATCATAATAATAGTAGTAGCAATAATTGTTATTATTATTGTGATTATTATTTTATTTAATATGGTCCCAGTTACCAGAAGACTGTATGACTGGTAGTAGTCATGTATGTTAATTAAATAATTTCATCATTAGGAAAACTACTTGATAACCAAAGAATTCCTATTACCTAAAATCTTGTTCTTTAATTACCAATTAAGTCTTTTACCTGAATTATTTAGAAAATTGAGTCCTAATTATTCTCATTACCTTAAATCTGGAATGTTTGCCTATGAGATAGGTAAAATAGACAATCCTAAAATCAATAAATGGGAATTTTTAATCCCATGTTTCTGCTTAAATCAATAAATGCTCTTCACAAACACATTAATGCTATATATTGTACAATAATACTGCCAGTTAAAAAAAAAACAAATCTTCCTTGAGAATAAATAATTAAAATTATAGTTTTATGTAAGTTAAGATTTAAAGTGTAAACATCCATAAAGAAGAATCAGTATCATAGAGCAAATGTGTCTCAGTAACTTTAGAATCTAATGATATCTCTTTAATGGATGAGAGTGATCATTTTGAAACATATTCATGTCTTACCTTGAATCTGGTTTTCAATTATAGTATCTCCAAAAATTGACAAGTTTCCAGCCTAAAGTCAGAACACTAATTCTGTGAATTTTCTTTTTATTAGTTTTATATGCCCAGCAAAATATTCTGCCATCAACTGTGGCATTCCAGATCTCTATGGTCTAATTAGAGAATATACTGAAAATACGGTTTCACCAAGTCTATCAAAGCTGAAATCACACTAGTCTATGTTCAGCAAGTTATCAAAAGCCCCGTAAAATAATAACTGTGTATATTACTCCATATAGCACTCAAGGAAAAATGTTAGTGCCTCAAGAGGAATGGTGGGCCAGGGAGATAGCTTAGCAGTCTGGTTCAATCCCCAGCACCACATGCCCTACCAGTGCCACACTGTGCTGACCACTGAAACTGGGCATGGAGGCACATGCCTATAATCCCAGCACTGGGGAGGCTGAGACAGGAGGATCACTACGAGTCTGAGCTGCATAGTGAGCTCTTATTCCTGTACCAAATACATACATATATAATTAATTAATTTTTAAAAAGAATGGCAACTGCAAGTCATGAGGCAAGAACATAAAGTAGATACCACAACTATTAACCCCCCTTTGCATGCCAGGTCTTCATAAAACTTGCTCTAAACAAATACTGTTACAGAGGAATGATAGGGCTGAAGCATCTATGGCAGTTCAACTTATTTTTAAAAAATAACAGTGCTGTCTTTTTTTTTCTTCTTTGTATTTTTCCCAACTTTCATGTGCATAGGGATATTAGCTATTTACAAAATAATGGCCTAATAACTTAGAAAACACTTCATTTAAAAAACAGGAAAGGCAAAACCAAAGACAAGAATTCAGTGGAATCAGACTGGGGCCATTTTTGGTACAAATATAATGTTTTACATTTTAACAATATAGCCCAGCACAACATAACTGTTTATGCTCGTGAAATATATATATATATATATATATATATATATATATATATATATATAACTGTATATTCACATTGTCTAGTCTATGAAAAAAGCTCATTAAATGAAACACTTTTCTTAAAAATAAGATGGAGAACTATGGGATATGGTTTGCAATAATCATCTTGTAAGACATGAAAACTTAATATATTTAATTAATTAACATTTTGTTCATTAATGTTTAATCAATTTAAATGTAAAGAGTTTGGACTGAAGGTGACTGAATGTGAAGCCCAAAGCACAGGTAAACCACCTAAAGGGCCAAGGAGATGAGCAGACGGGTGTAACTGGGATAGAGACACCTTTTTCCTTCAGTCACCAATTAAGCATCTCATAACAATCTGTGACCCTTCTCTTACTTCCATTCTTTCACTGTTGTTAGTGAGGTATATTCTCTTGGCCAAACTTCACACCCAATTAAACATACCTATTCTAAATAAGAGAAAGAATCATGAATTTGAAACCTTCTCATTACAAGACCGATGAGTATACCAAAATTCTCCTACGTGCCCTGGATTACAAACTCATAGGCATTTTTGTTTCCTCTCTATTTGCTTCTAACACTTTGCTTTATCAAACTTTCCCACAAAGGATTTCTGGAAAAATCCTTTCTCCATACTCCATACTTTCCCACAAAGGATTCTCCATACTCCAAACCATTCTCTATACTTTTCAATGATTTTAGCAGCTGAGTATGTAGCGTTCTACAGTAACTATGCATTTGTCATTGATTTTGTCCTTTCCCATCCAATGGAGCTCCCTACGTATTGCAGAAACGGAGGTCTTTACTTACATTGGAGTTATAGTGAACTCTACTTGGACATATTTTTTGAAACCAATGCTTATCAGCACATGCTCCAAGATTCAAAAAAACCTCACTGGAATCACCAAAAACCAGAAGTCACCACCATCCTCATTATGAGATTCCGGTCCAGATCCTTCAGCTAGAGATCTATTTATGTTTCCCACCATGGAAACATTTTCAGTACTGTTTGTAAATTTATAAATGCTATATTCCCAAATGAAATATTAACAAAGGTTCCTCTCTATAAATTATCCTAGCTTTTTCTCGAAATGATTACACCACCAATGTTTTCTACCAAAACTTCCTAAGTATGTACAAGTTCATATTTTAAAATGCCTGTGCTTCATTGATAAGTTCTTAATTGTTTTTTCTTATCTTAATGTCTTCAAACTATACTTGCTTTAATTTGAAAACTTAGTATCTGAGACTGTGATACCAAGTTTCTTCAAATTTCTTACATAATCTTTGAGGCAAATGTTCAAGTAGAGTTGAAGATTTATTTCAATGCTTTTCATTTCAACCACTGATAGTTTTTAATATATGTACAAGGCAGTGTGAAATGCGGTAGAAAAGCACACTTCCAGGGAATTCATAACAGGCTGGATAACCACTGCCAGTAGACAGAAAGCAGTTTGCAGATGAAGGAGGTGGGACGTCACACTTGACTCTATCTTTCTCAAGTTTTAATGTACATTATTAAATCCTGAAAACACAAAGCTGAGATAGTCACATAAATTAATCAAAATGCTGGAAACAACTAGCAAGTTAGGCACATTTAAGACAACTTAACATTTAAAAGAAAAAAATCAAATTTGTACACAGATAAAGTAATACTACAGATAATGAAAGTGATAATGATTACTCAAGAATAAGAAATATATATATATGGCTTAATACTAGTACATAACTTTTAAAGCCTTTGAGATACTGATTGATCTAAGATCGTTGAGTCACCTTTGATGGTGAGAAAAACAATACGTGAAAGAAGGGACTGGTGAAGTATGGGATGGAAGGGAAAAGGCTCATGGGTAACAAATATCATGAAGAAGAAAATTTGAATTATTTTTGTGTGATTCCTTGCTGATGAAGAGCTAGTGAAGGTTGCAGGACATCTTTCCTGTATGTAAGAGTTAAGAGTTATGTAAGAGTCTACTTCTGAATTTTATTCATAAATCCCCTCATTCTCATTAGAAACCCTGATTACAATTAGAAAATAGAGTGTATAAGCAATAGTGGTGTTTTAAGCATCACTAAATGGTCGGAGTACATGGCCTTTCAATACACTCCCACTCCTTGTTCTATGATAAAATAAAACAATGTATTAAAATACCATCCTCTGCAATACATCACAACCCAGACAAAAAAGTTTGTAGAGAAGATTAGTGATCAAAGAACAATTTAAGATGAAAGTAGATACAAAACTGTTATACGTAAATACATTATCTAAAACAATGGCCAACTTATATATTTATGAGGCAAGGGGATATTGGTTTTAAACCAGATTTTATATTAAACAGTACCAAAATCCTATTAAAAAGATGAGACTTTGAAAAAATCACAAAGATATAATTTAATAAATTGAACATAATTTAATATAAAATATGAAAAACATCAAAAAACAAGTTGCACCATAATGAAACTCCCACCACAGAGTCATCTAAAAGTGGATATTTTTATATGAAGAGTAGCACCACTAAGTTTTCTATATCACTGCTCTTTTGCCTAAGATCTAATTTGAGAAGAAAGCTTAAAGCAAATGAAAGTATATCCAATTTTATAAACCTATTTGAAGATATAAACTCAAAGCATATTGTTCATTGCACTTGTTCCATGATTTGAATTCATTCAACTAAAATTATTTTGAAGTACTATTTTATATGAACTTTTAAAATTATAAACTGCGCTTTTGATGGGGAATCTGAACTTTATCAAAAGAATGGAATAAAGTGTCCTTAGTCAAGATATTCTTCTAAGAAGTGGTTATTCTTGTGCTCTATGCTGAGCATCTTTAAGGGCACACACTGCAGGTAAGCACCTTATTCCGAAGTGCATTCAGATTTTATCAGTAAATAAGGCCCTCCTGATTCAATAACCCTCTTCCACCTTGGAAGAGTTATTTCAGTGTTCCCCTCAGAAGGCAATCATGAGCAATTTCCACAGAGTCAATTGCAGGTAACTTCATGTATACTGATTCTCTTTTATGTCAGATAAACTGACAGTTACCATGGCCAAAGGACATGTGCAGCACAAATGAGGTGATACGATACTATATTTAAAACAAGAAAAGGACATTTAACAATGAAATTCTAATGGTCTAAATAAGCATAAAAAATCAAAGCTGACCACAATATAAAATAAAATGTAAAGGAATATAAAAAGCAATACAGAATTCAAAGAATAGCTGCCTCATCTATGATTTTAAAATGGCAAAATTAATTATAAAAATTAAGGTATGTTAGTTTATAGATATTTTGGTGGTATCCGTGGTAGGTTAGTTTCTAATGAAAGACCTAGTAATGAATTAGAGAAAGGCTGATTTGGGAAGGAGAAGTGAAGGTCAATGGAAGTCCAGGATTTCTCAACTCCAAATTGCCAATATTCAGACAAATAGGATTCATTGCTAAATAATGCCCAGATGGCAGAGACAACACTGATATGTGGTCTTAGCTGCTATTTGACAGGCAACTGTCACCAGCAGGTGACCCCATCAGTCTGAAAGCAGGAAAATTACTAAGTCATCCAAGAAAGTACCTGTAGGCCAGTGCACCATGGGTCCCTGAGAAGCAGAGGGCAAAGCCTCAGGAAAAATTTTCAGTTGGCACTAACACTAAAGAACTTATGCAAAATACATTTGCAGACAGGATAAAATAAAAGCAATTTAGTTTTCACAGATGTTATGTTTAATAAGAGGAGAAATTAATTTGTTTGTAGGAGAAATGAGACAGCACATAAATGGCAAAGTGAATGGTGTAACCTCCTATAATAAAATAAACACCTAAGTCAGTGTCTGTTCCAAGAGCACAATCCAGTCTGTAATGCATCACTGTTGTAGGGTAGAGAACTTTTCTCTGGCCATATAGCACTCAGCAGATAAAAAAGAAAGCAATCTAAATTAATATACTGATAGATGGATAGATAGATATAGGTATAGATATATATATATATAAATTATGATACAAGTTATTGCTTACCAAAATCAGCAAACACTGGTTCAATTTTTTTTCATAATTCTGTTCTCAGAAAGCAACCCCTATTAGCAACTGTTTTGGGTGAAGTGGTAAAATTAAAAAACAGATTTAGGAGAGGGGAGTCTTTCCCCTCTCCAAAATAAAATATCTCATAATAAAATATGAAAGACAAAGTATATAAAAATTATGAAGCAGTACTTCTTCTTGAATGAAGGGCTTATACTTCCAATATCAATAATCAGTTACCTCATTCAATGGAAGGAGAGCTATTAAATATTTAAATAAAGCACACTCAACCTAAATTTTGCCATTCCTTTTGGAGAGACCACTTGAGTGCTGATATTTCAAGTATTTGCAACTTGTCCTTTCAGAATGTTCCATTTAAGAAGAAGCTATACTAAATATTAAAATATAGGAAATTAACACCAGACATTGAAATGTAAGGAATTAACTTTAGAACTTCAATGTTTGTCTTAAATATTAATGAATTTGTGTTTAAAAAGAAGTTAGAAGTTTGTAATTAAAATCAAGATTCAGAAAGAAGAATCAAGTGTTGGAAGTCACTATATTGCAGCAGAAAGTTTTTTCTAGCAAAACAAAGTCTGGGATATTATGTAGAGTTCTACACATTTTTGTTCTGAAAACTCTGTTCCTTTTATAAATTAAAGCAACTATTTTCATTGGTAATAACTATTTGGCAATTCAGTGAGAACCCTTCTTAATTTTTATGATCAAAACACACATTTTTATTAATCACTGTGAAAATATTTTTAAAGTTTTGTATGCCTATAGCCTTTTTAAGTAAACTGATTTTAAGAAATGTAAGTGCACAAGATTCTCTTCTATCTGCCAGCAAATACACATGTGAATCAACTCAGATATCAGTTTAGAAGTAGGATATCAATTTAATTACAAACCTACTAGGCAAATTAAGAATAAGTGAGCTGAAAAAAATACTCATTTAATCCAAAAATTTATATAGGCTAAAGCAATAAGAGTAAAGAAAACCTCCCTAAAATTTTCATAATTCAGACCTGCAAAACTCTGGAAAAATCAAAGCTTTTAACCTCAGGTCAATCTGCTTCATTTTTAAAAACCACTTTACACCTGACATCTACTATTCTTTTATTGGTAATTTATCATTGGTCTAACTTTAAATTCCTTTGTATCTAAGACACTCCAGAATTGAAAATGTAAGTTTCTGATATCCTGAAGGACATGACTGCATTAACCTTACATTTCCAGGAAGTTTTGGAACTGTAGCCAGGGACACAAAATAAAAGGAACACCTGCAGCTACTGAAAATAAGACAAAGCTCTCAAGTTTAAATTATGAGTGTTTTTCTTTTCTTTTTGGTTTCTCACTCACCCTGGACTAGACCACTAGCCATGGCAAATCACAGCCAGTCACTGAAGGGTGATATAGTGCAACTGCTGCTCACCAGCCTGCTAAGCACAAACTCAAGTACAGCGGCCAGCCATCCTGTAAGTGTAATATCTAGACATGTACACTTTCTATGGAATTTGATAGTCTTCCTATTCCTCCTATCTGGAGACACATCACTACATACAATTTTCTTACCCTGTAATTACAAGAAAATGAGGGTAAAAAGCAATGCCATGTGGGTGTGTGCTGAAAAGTTGTCTGTTTCCCACAGTGCTAAAAATGAACAGTGCAGAAACTAGGACCCTAAGAGCACATCCCGTAGCACCCTGGCTCTCAGTCCTCCTCTCACCCACACATAATGCCTACCTTCTGTGTGGACTGCAGAGACATAGGTCCAATTGTAACGCTTGACTATGTCTAGCATTGCCCTTGCCTGCAGAGTGTCAGAAGGGACAACCCTCAGAAAGTATTTGTATAAAGTTTTGTCACTCAGGTCGATGCTTGTGGCAGAATAGGCGATCTGAGGGATGTCGAACAGCTGGAGCAGGTTCTGGACTTGAATGGCTACAGAGCTGGAGCCCGGACCGATCACACCAGCAATGGGCTTCTTAGTCCTGCCTGGCAGGAGGGGCTGGCCATCAGGCAGACACCGGTTGAGCCCATCCTTCTCATCTCTTATAGAAATCAGAGAGTCCCTGATGAATTCAATGCTCTGTTCCAGTGCCACGGATGAGTGCCAGCAGGAATCCCGGATCTCACTGCCCAGGGTGATGTTGGGCAGGAGGATGGGGTCCGCGTTAATCTTGTCCAACGTGTGGAACATGGCCTCCACTCTCTGAATGCCATACTGCTCCCTGATCTCCCCACATTTCCTTTCAGGCACCTTCTCTGCTGGAGGCTGGTGGTGGACTGAGAAGAGAGCTCCGATGATGACATCCCCATCCATTCTGGCCACAGAGCGCTGAGATGAGGCTCCCACCAGCCACGTTTTCCTATCAGGGTTCCTGGGGAGAATAGATATCTCCAAAAACATCGCTGGGAAGAAAATCAAGAGGATCCGGGCCATTGTGGTGAGGACCCAGTCCACAGTCCCGCAGCCGCGTTCCCAAGCTGCTCGCTGGTCGCGCCTGCAGGCTCTGGCACTCACCTCCTAGACGCCCGCTGCTCCGCCCGCGCCTGGGCGCCCCTCAGCAGCACTGTTCGTCCAGCGCCCACTCCGCCTCCACCACCGCCTCTTTCCCCTGCACCTCTTCCTCCTGATCCTCCACGACCGCCCTTAAGCCCTGGAGGCGTTTTTAAGGGAAATAGAGTCCCAGTTCTTCACAGGTGCACCAACATAAATTGATCAAGAGGGCAATGAGGGTTGTGCTGGACGCTGCTGACAAAAAGGGGGTGGGAGGAGAGAAATCAAAGTCAACTGATCAGAGGACCTGTGTTTAAACCTGAAGTCATGGGTGCTAATTGTTCCCCATCCATTTCAATACATCCTGATCCCGCTGCACTGACAGCACGGGAGGCAGGTCCGCTGGGGGAGGCGAGTGCTGCCTGCGGTCCCCAGCGCCCTCCAGGTCCCGAGCTGCTCAAAGCCCATGCCTAGCTTTTGCCTGCGGCCCCAAGTCTCACCCCAGTCCCCAGATACTTATCATGCTTTCTGATGGGGGAAGGGTATTGGAGCGACTGAGGAAAGGCGAAGAGAGTAGGGGAGGAACGAAATCCTCCAACCTAAGAGAACTTTCCGAATTTGAAAAGATCAACTTTTTCCCAGAAGAAAATTTGGAGGCTCATTGCAAAGGTGGGAGCGCTACTGCAAAATGAAGGCAAACAAGATATGCACCTTTTACTTCAGCTTAGAAAGGTTGAACACAGCTAGACATACAATCCAAGTAGTAAATATAAACCTGCCAGTTTGTGGAAAATCCATATTAGTTTCTAAGGCAACGCCTGGTAAAGTCTCCCTATGCTGGAGTTTAGCATGCGCCCCACTCCCAAGAAGTCAAGCTTACTGTCACTGTTCAAGGAAAAGGGATGCCGCTAAGGTAACTTGTTTTCTACATGGAGAGACAGGTAAAAGGGTCTCCTGAATTTGGATCAGGACCCTTGGGGTTTGCATAGTTGCTGCAAAGGGAACTGAAGGAAGTGTCTGTGGCACGGATTTGGCCACGGCAGCTCCAGCCCTGCCGCGTTCAGCACCACGGACAGCGCTCGGTCCAGCTGCATATCGGGTACCCCGCAGGGCCTCAAGGATTGCTTTGACTGTGATCTCCCCTTTTTCTCTTTCAACTCCCTCCTCTGTGTTCATTACCCAGAGACACACATGCACACGCACCACACACGCACACACGCACCCACCACCTCTCCACCCTCATTCTTTACCCCTCCTGGCGCTTCTGCAGGTACACATTCAAACCCAACCGCCTGGGGTGGTGGGGGGAGGCGCCAAATCTCAGCCTCCTGCGGAGCTGAAGTTGGCTCCCTCTCCCATCCCTCCCCAGTTCTTTTCTCAAGGTGAGAGTCAGACCAGAAAAGGGCTAGGGCAGCAGGCAGGGAGTGAGCATAGGAACAGAAGCAGGCAAAAGGAGCAAGACAACCCAGACACCCACCGCCCTGACGCTTCCCAGGCATGTAGAACTAAATGAAATAAGCGAAGGTATTCCTGAAATCAGCAGGAAAGCCAATAGATTAGGGCTAAATCTCTGAGGGTAGGTGTCCGCTCACCTGTCTGAAGGATACAGACTTACCTGAGTCGGGATAGAGAGATCCATATTCCGGGTCAGAGGACCGCGGTCGCCTTTGGTTGGTTCTGGTTCGCAGACGCCTCAGCTCCAATCCAGACGGTGCAAGGATGCAATCTGGGCTGTACACTAGTGCCCTCTTTCTTCAGCACTATTTTACCGCAAGGGAAAAAGGGGGGAAGGGAGGGAAGAAGAAGAAAAAAAAAAAAAAAACAGGTCATCCATGGCTTGTCTATCATTTCATGCATAAAATCAGTCATTTAATAGAGAGGGAGGGAAGTGAAGAAAAGAGATGTACTCTATACTGATAATAGATGAACTATTATTGCCTGTACTCCCTACCAGGGAGGGCTTAAAGAAGCTAACAGATATATGATAAGTCAGTCATATCTGGTTGAAGACATGAGGACATGCTTAGACTGCCTTCCAGTGTATATTTCTCAGGCACTCAAATACATCTCCTCTGTCTGGAAGAAAAGTCCATACCAAGGAAGTTGGAGTGCAAACATCATACAGACGTGTAGGGGAAAGCCCTATTTGTAGCTTACAATAGAAACAAGGAAGAGGTTGCATGGGATGGGAGAAGAGGAAAGATGGGCTTGGACATATTAAATTAAGGAGCCAAATAGAGGGAGGCATACCATGGCTGCCCTTTTGAAGTCAAGATGTAACTAAACTGATAAGGAGAGTCAGGTCACATGAAAACACTGGAGTGAAAAACACTTATCCAAATTTCTCCCAGGGTGCCAGCACCTTTCCAGTGGGTCTATAGTGTTAACAGTGACTGTCTTAAACATGGAAGTTAAATCATGTTCTTCTGGGAACGTGATGGCTGAGCAGGATGCATCTGGCTTCTTGGGAAGAGAAAGACAAGTGACAGTATACCTTTCCATGCTCATTCAAAGCTTTCTACTCATCATCTGCAGAGCAGAGCTCAGCTTGTGTGGTCCCTTTATCACTGTCTGGTCCATTTCTTCACTATAATATGGTAGGGTGCCATGTCAGGCTGAAAAACACAAACACAGGATTAAGTTTCAAGTACTCTTCAGGGTATTCTGCTAGACAAAGGCAGGGAAATAATGTCTCTAGTGAAGAAAAAGATCTTTCTTGTTCTGGTTCTTCTCTTTTTAAACCATGTCAACTTTTTCCAGCTTTTTCTTAGTCTAGTCAAAGAGGATGAGCTTTTTCCTCCTACAAATGCACTGAACCAAGTACAAGCTCTTTAGATAAAAAGATCTACATTCTAGAAGTAGCCACATGTTTACTCAAGGAAAATGGGAAGAGGTATCTTCACATATAAGACACAGTTCTTCTTTGCTGTAGCCTAGGAAGAGGTTTGTTGTAAGAAATGAAATCTATAAGTATTCACACTATCCCTATAGGATTTCATTTCCTCTGATAATCTTTTACATTTAATTGTAGATAACGCTACTCTAGTTTTATGATCCCTAAATATGGTTTTTCCTGCAAGATTTCATAAATATAGTGAACACACCATACATGGACAATTGATTGTGATTTCTAGGTTTAGAAAAAGTAATGTCTCTGGAGTCCATAGTTAGCTTCTAAAGGCTAACACTTAGCTTTGCTACATACTCCTCAATACTAGAAATTAATAGCTCACACTAGTGTAGTTAATTTGGTATTATTTGTTTTGGGTTTTTTGAAGCAGGATCTCACTGGGTAGCTCAGGTTGGTCTTAAATTGACTAAAGAGCCTTGGCTGGCCTTGATTTAGCAGCAATTTTCCTGTCTCAGCCCCCCAAGTGCTGGGATTATAGGTATGTGTCACTCTGCCTAGCTTCTATAGTTTAGAAAAGACTCTAACATAATTTAACATCAGATGTGTTGGTTCTCAAATTCATTTACAGTTCAAATACAACTACACATTCCTGATGATTAAAACAAAGCACTATAAGGCCAGTAACCTTAAATATCAAGGTATAGCAGACCTATGTATCTGCATAAATTATACTAGAGGTGTTAAGGAACAATTTCAAATATATCAATCTGAAATCAAAAGTTAACTTTTCCTACAAGTACTAAAGACTGAACTTTTGAAGGCATAAAGATAAAAATAAGAAAGTAGTTAAAAGACTTGATCAACAAACTATACTTTGTCTTTCTACAAATAAAGGCTTCACCAGGAGGCAAAGTATAGTACATTTGCCCACATTTCATGAAGGGTTCTAATAGAAGGACTGAAGAGAATGATTTACACACAAATTAACAGAGAAGTTAATATATTATTAACTCAAATAATATTAGAAGTTCATGAATCCCAAAGAACTGTCAGTGTGAGTATTTATTCAGTACTGATAAAATAGTATATTATACTTAATTTGTGAACTGTAGCAAGGTAGACAATATCATCAGTATTTTAGTTTGGGGTGTCTATTAATATAAAGTATAGTGAAGATCAAGCAAAAGGATATGTGACACATTATCTCAAGATAATTACTTCATGTTCATCATGCTAATGAGACAATAAAACAAATACTGACCATAACCAAAATGACCCTCTTTATGAACAGATATATATTTTTCATTGTTTTCAATCATAAAGGATTGAGTACATTTTTACAAATATATACAAAGACAAAAAGTTGTCTACACAAAATCAGTTGAAAATTCAAACCCTTTAAACTAGAAAGATTAAAATAAGATAAAAGATAGAAATAGATGAGTTAGTCATGTATTCCAAATCATGGTATACTCTAGTGGGTATTTTGAAAATTAAAGTTTACACAGTCATCGGAATATAGAAGTGAGGTATACACCAGAGATAATAAACTCATTACTAAAGAAGTAGTACTGACTGAAAATAGAAATGGGATCAAGAAGGTCTTTGTAGAAAATTGATTTGTGGAAAATTGACATATAATGTATTACTAAGGGAATATAATGAATGTTCAAGGTAGATCAATGTTGTGAGAAGAATTCATGCTTTCCCATAAACTACCAATGTTCCATGAACAATCGATTTAGCCTAGTATGACATTTCTTACATATCTGTATTTAGCACATGAGTTCAGCAAGATAATTCAAGCCCCAGTGAGAATTTTTAGTTTGTGCATCCAATTTGGCTATCTATGCTGCTTAAATCAAGAGGGAAATTGCCATATCATTCCTTGAATTTACACTCTGAACCAAAGCTATAAAATTATAAGGTATTTTTTTTTTCCTTTAGAAACTCAAAATACTTTTTACACATCTTGGCTGATTTTAAAAGTATGTCAATTTTTTAAGTAACTAAAAAATTCTAAATACACCATTTTTTCATTGTTGTAACTAATTAGATTAGGACAACACATAAACATAAGACCTAAACATCAGCTTCGATAAGCAACTGGGAATCCTCACTGGCGCAGAAGGCTCATGCAGACCAACTGGAAGACATGCCTTCGGTCACATATTCTTCAGCCACAACTATCCAAACATCTATTTTTATTGTCCGGAAGTACAACTGAGAAGAATAAGGGAAACACAACTATTCTGGAAGCACAACAAAAGCTGCAATTACCATCTGCTTTCTGCCCTGCTGTATTGCCAGTGCACACAAGGCCTAATTCATGATAAGTGATCAGTTATCTTAAATGAACATATATATTCTTTCTGAGCACTGAAATGTGATATTGTGATAATGCTTTTCTCTGAGAAAATCAATCAATTTAAAAGTCTTTCCCATTTATTTTTCATATAATCTAAGAGGAATAATTATGGCTAGTTTTGAAGTGCATATTACTAGCCTAATTATTTTTAAACTATTTAGAGCCATATTTACATACAAACTGTATTATAGGTGAAATATTTAAATATGTTCAATTGTGATGAAACCATTTTCATTACTGTAATACATATGTTATCCTATAACAAATAAAACATAGAAACTTTATAAAGACAAAAGGAAAGTAATAAGATACTAGTGTTTACCTAATATTGTAGGTACATAATTTGAAAAAACATTTGGAGATATTCTGAGAACCAGCATATGATATAAATAAAACAGGCATATTAGTATATTCCTAAAGGTGGGAGATTATGACATCAAGAATCTGTTCTTCACCTGAATTAAGAGAGCAAATCAGAGGCAGTGTGACATCTCATTACCTTTATTCCAACTTCATAAATAGAATGTAATAAAAGTCAACCTTACAAATTGAGCTTAGTGCTACTTATTTTCATGTTTTCATAAGCTTTGAACTGATGATCTCTTCTCGTAAAATGCTTAAGTAATAAAGAAAATGAATTTAAATTCTTGGGTCTTTCATCTGTTGAGGGCATAAACATTACAGGTGATTGTTCTATTTGCTTAAAATAGCCATCTTTTATAACAGTTCTAATAAAGGCAGTAACCTACTTGCAAGTCTCACAGCCAACTTTTGAACAATTAAGCAAGTAAAGTATCTAAATTTTCAGATCTGAGAGAAGCCTTCATTTTTATAAAAGCTTTATCTTAGTATAATATCATCTACACAACTGAATCATTATTTCTGTTTAAAAAGAAGTCTATTATACCCGTATTCTACTGTAACAGACAATCTAAAATGTATTTGTTACTCCCCAGCACAACACCACAATATTGATCTACCCAAAATCAGTCTTTACCCCTTCCATTTCATGGCTCAAAAACCTATGATAGATTCTATCTGTCACTAGAATAATATCTATATTATTTAATACTTCCTATTCTTTTGGCACCCAAAGTAGTCTGGATATACAGTGGTTTACAGAAACAAATGAAAAGCTAACTATTCATACCCAACTCCTTCGTACTCTAATACAGGAAGGTCAGATATACGGAATATGATGCATTGTTTCAACTCGAGAAATTTAGAAATTTAACTAAGTGACTCAGCAGGGGGCATGTTGTGAGTCCTAGAACCTAGGCACCCAGAAGACAGTGGTAGAGACCTGCAGAAGGCTTGGAGATCCTGACAGCTTACAAGGAACAGGAAAGTATAAAAGATGGCCTGAGAGCATCACAGGAAGCACAGGACTCTATCCTTTGCAGCTTCAAAACAAAGATGAAGGAAAGACTACTGTGAAGAGAAAACTACAGAGCACCATGTTCTAGAAGGGCAGCAGCATAGAAAATTTGTTCCTTAGAATTGGATTCAGAGCACCCAGCAATCCAGGCATTTTACCCTGATAGCCAAGAGAGTGAAAAGCCTGGCTACTGCTCTAGGAGGCAACAGAAATTGGCATCATCCACATGATGATGGTTTTAGGTGTATCCAGAATGCAAAGGTTGTGGAATTAAAAGGGCTCTCACCCCAAGTTCAGAAGGCCTGGGAGGCCAGGCAGTGCACCCTTAATAAGGCAGTGTGTGAAGCTGTGAGGGTAGGTCAAAAGTGCAGTGAAGCTAAAAGTGCTCTACCAGAAGTTTGGAAAAGCCAGAAATGTGGGTCATCTAGGGAAATGTGGAAGGAGGGAGCAAAGCCAGCCCAGGAGAACTGCTGTGGGAGCCATCATCACCAGAAGTGCCATACAGGTGGAACCCAAAAGCTCTTTGGGGCTGACAATTTGCTGTAGGTTGCCTCAGGTGGTGCACAGAGAACTACAGGACTTAATGTTTGCCCTGTTTGGTTTTGGACTCCCTTTGGTCCCAATCCAATGCATTCCCATTTGTAAGTTTTAGAATGAAAATATTTATCTTGAGCCATTGAATGTTTGAACTGTTTAACTTTTCATTTGTACAGGGGCTTGTAGCTAAGAGTTTGCCTTATATCTTGGAGGAGACTTGGGAGTTGGACTTTTGAGCCATGCTGAAACTGTTAGAATTTTGGTAACTATTCCACATGAACTAAATGCCTTTTTCATAAAGGGATGTGCATGAATCTTGGGGGGCGGAGGACAGGAGCAGAATATTACATTTCTAATATAAATGTAATACTGCTAGACACAATACTGATTTGCAAGGATTGTTAAACCTTGTTATAATGTTCAAGTTGTGAAATGATATAAGTATGTCTTTGTATCTGGACGCTATTTTAAAGAAGAAATTTGTCTGGTTTCCAAGTTGACTAGAGGTGGAGTATAATGGTTAATAAATTGTATCAACTAGAAGTTTAGAAGTCTAAGCTACTAAGCAGGGCCTACCACCCTCACTTTGTAAGCCTCCTCATCCTGTGTAAAAGGAATTAGTGCTATACCCCCTGAGTGGAGGGGTCTGCTTACACTATAAGGGAAGAAAAGAGGCTTGGTCTCCCTGACCCCATCTTGCTCTTGATTTTGCTGTTTTCTGCCTCTTTGAACTGTTTAGCCTCTGCCACACCACACTGCCTTGGAACCAGCTGATTATGGACTGAAACCTCCACAAACTGAGTTAAATACACTTTTATGCCTTTAATTTTGGGTATCAGTTATTTGTCACAGCAGTGACAGGGAGCATGTCAAAGGAAGAAAAATCTGGCTTCAATATGCCCAAAGCGTTGTTGAAATGGTGAAGTCATTTCTAAGATGATCATCAATTTTGTCCCACAGATAAAAATTTCATTCCAGTTTTCTGCTCATACTTTTTCTAAACAAGCAAACCTGTGTTTTCCATGCCTTAGCTCACACCTCCCAGGCCAGAACAAAAAATACACACATTCATTTTTTTTTCTTTGTATATTTTTGTCCTTTTTAAAAATTCATTCCAAACTTAAATCTTCCATGAAAACTTCCAGTTCTGTAGGAATTCATTAAAAGTGTATTTATTCAATGAAGATGAGGGAAAGGAGAAAAGACAGGGGAAAAATGGAAGGGGGAAAATCATGCAAGTATATATACAGGATAGTTAATGTGATTATAGCACTAATTTCCATCAGTCTTTGAAAGTAACAGTTAATGTTTAAAACTTTCATGTAGACTAACTCTATATGATAATATGTATAATCTGAACAACTACATCTAAGACAACAATGTGCAATGAAAAAACCACGGTTGAATTCTCATCTTGTTTATCTAAATGTGTACTGTGTCTAATGTCTTACCAACTATTATTATTCTTTCTTTAAAGTAAATTAAAACATAGGGTCAGCCAAATAGCACAGCGGATTAAAGTGCCTGCAAGCAGGCTCAGGGGCCAGGGATTCAATACCCAGGCCTGCCATGCACGCCCTGCCCCCAGGGCACAGTGAGACAGCAAGGATTGAGACTGGATTTAGTGGCGGGTGACTGTAATCCCAGCTCTTGGGAGGCTATAAACAGGCAAATCACAAATCTGATCTAGTAGTGAGACCCCAAACGCCTTATAGACCCTTCCCTAAAAATCCAAAATATAAAACAAAAAATAAAAAGACAAGAAAAAAATTAAAGTATATTGAAAGCAAGCATTAATGTTTAATTATTTGACCAATCTTGCATACTTATATCTGTTAATCTGAGGAACAGATTTGAGAATAAAAACATGTAATACAACAACCATTGCTAATTTGTTATTCTTCTTTTGAAAATCTGTACCATATATACTGTTATATGTTACTCCGTTGCTTTGTTTTTGCTATGTGTTTTTGCTTTTGTTTTTAGTCTTTAAAATAAAATAAAATAAAAGTGTTTATTGAGCACTATTAAATGAGATGGTATGTATAGTAAAGCAATATTATTCATTTTGAATTTGTAGTAGTTGATCAGATTGTGCTAACTGGAGAATTTAAGAGCCTAAGTGAACTCAGCAATTCCACACCCTAGGAGGTGGAGGCCCCTCTCTAGACTGACTCATCGCTAAAAGGAAAATGAGGAAGGAGGGAGGGTCCCATTCTTCCTTGGAGCAGCTTCCATCCTCACCATCAGCTTGGACATCACGTCCTGGCTTCTAGCACAGACTCTTGGCTTCCACCTTCGATGCTTCAGCCTTCTGGTGTAGCCTCATCAGCCTTCCATCGCAGACCCATCAGGCTCCTGATATGGACTTACACGGAACACTGCAGTGAGCTCCAGACAGTGGACTGAATCCTTCAGGCTCCAGTATGCAGACGCCCTCTGCATGCTTCCTCATCTGACTCTGTGGAAGACCATCACAAGCCAATCTTGAAATTTTTAATACATTTGTACATCTTGTGCTATATCTATTCCTCTAGTACAACCCTGATACAGAATTTTTATTTTACTAGGTCTCATTCATATTTATTATGGTAAGTTTCAAACAAGTAACTTGTTCCAACTATGTGACCATTAATAAAATATTTTACAACAGTTATGAAAATAATAAGTGATGCAATTATTAAAAAGAAGTACATTTTTAATGTTATTCATGGCAAATAACCATTCTTTGAATGTGGATTTAATTTTCTAAGAATGGATAATTCTCCTCAGAACTCTTACCAATAAATGCTTGAAAGGAAATGGCTTGCTCACAATTGAATCTCTAGAACCTAACACAGCATGTATAACTCATTAAATACATGTTGATTAAACAGATGAATCTTGGACTGAAAATAGTTGTGATTATGAAGAAATTATATGTTTTGGTTCTAAAGGCAATACTGAGGAGTGGTTCCACAAATATTTGAGCAATTGCCACTTCACTGGCTTTCTAAAGGGAATAACATCTCATAAATATAAAAAAGAGGATTTTTTAAATTCATAATTATTTTGGTTATATTTGTGTGTGGATTAATTTGATGGTTATTTAATAAATAACTATCAAAATTTAAAACCATATCCTATTGTGCTAAGTTGAGCTAAGTTTTATTTTTGTAAAACAGCATGAAAATCATGTAGGTAAGCTTTAAAAGTCTGCAATTAAATCACATCTAAACACTAAGTTATGAGGTACAGAAAGCATTATTTTATTTTTCTATATTTTCCTAAAGTTTCTATTTTGATAAGTATTAATTTATTAAAAATTTTTAAATGGGAACTAAATAGATTTTAATGATTATGAATTTAAAAATTCAGTTTTCTAGCGTGCAAATATTATGTTTATCTATTCTACTAACCCATTCAGACAGTCTATTACCTCTTTTATGTGAGAAGAATTCTGCAGAATACTACAGCCACCAGTGAACAGGACATAACCCTTGCCTTGGTGACTGACAATCTAGTGAAATTTGGAAATAAGAAATCTAATGAGAAACAGCTGGGATATAATCACTACAGAATCTCATGCAAAACCATGACTGAGAGATAAATGAGAGCTACCTAGGTAAAAAGGGAAACAATTAGATTAAAAGACGATCCAGGCAGAGAAAGATAATTCTCCTACAATTATCTAGTAGGAGAAAGTTTGATATTTTAGTGGAAATACAAATGACTTGCCAAAACCAATCGAAAGACTAGCAGAAGACAGAGAAAAGAGGAAGAATCTTTGAGAGAGAAAGACATGAAATATTGCATAAACCATGTGAAAAATTAGGAAAGATGGTAGTAATAGTCGCCAAGAAGGTTGAAATTAGTGGGGGAACGGTAAGTAGCATCCTTATATTGTGAATGGCAAAAATAAACATTAAATGAAAGAGATTATGAGCCTGAACTATGTGAAAAGGCAAGAACAGTTAAAAAATTGTTGGACTACAAACATTTTAGAAGAAAACAGAAGAGTGACTGTGTTACCCTGAGGTAAGAAAAAGAAAAATGACAAACTAGAGTTCACCAAAATTAAACACTTCCTTTTTTCAAAAGATATCACTTAGAAAATGCAAATGCAAACTACAATGTAGGCAATATGTGACAGACATAGAGGCAGAACCATATATGATAAAGGGCTTTATCAGGTTATGTGTAAACTCTCACAAATGTATGACAAAATGACCAATGGCTTAATTCCTTTAAATGTCAAAAGGCTTGAACAGCCACTTCTTAAAAGCAGACATACAAATATTCAGTCAGAACATTAAGTTATGTTCAACATGAGTGAATCATCAGAGAGATATAAATTAAAACCACAATGAAATACCACCTCAAGGCCATGGATATATAGCTCAGTGGCATAAGCACCCACCTGGCAAACACAAGATCCTGAGTTCAATTCCTGGTACCCAAAAATAAATTTTTTTTAAAAATGGAACTTTATACATGCATACTTAAAAGTTTTCAAATTATAAATGTTTTAAAGATTGAAAATTAATTGGTGATAAGGATATGAAGAAAAATGCAAGTATCATAATTTGCTAAGGAGAGTATTAAATATTTTTGAAAATTTGAAGAAAGGTCTGATAATTTCTCATTGATTTGAACAAAGATCTATGTGAAAGCCTGAGAGAATGTTTTCTCTCCATGTGACTCGCCTTAGGCACATTCTACGATCACTTTGCTCTGTGGCACCATAATCTCCTTGATCAGAATATTTGGGACACCACTGAGTTACAGGATGTTACACTACAGGTTCTCTTATGTCTTGAGTCCTTGCTGACCTTGAAGGGCTAGGGCCAAAATGTTGGCTATCCTTGTAGCCCTTCTTTTTCTCTAATTTTTTGGTCTGTAAACTTACATTGTTAACCCTCCAGAAGAGAAGCTTAACGATATTACTTGTTCACCTTTCCTAAAGATCAAATTTTTATCACTTAATCACTTAGTGATGCTTTCACATGCAAGGAATAGTGTATATCCTATCTATGTAATAAGCAGAATCTGAGATCATTTCTAAGTGAAGAGCTCATAGTTGATTGTTAGAAATTATTGTGGACCTCTTGTTTTTGCCAGCCTGGTACCTATTCATTCTTTATGTAATTGAAACATTCTTTTGTTTTATTTGAGGGTCCACCCCCTCTTACTATTTACTGTATTAATAAAAGTATCTCTCAAGCTGCAAAAAAATTTAAAAAACAAAGATCTATGTCCTTTAATCAGTTTCACTCCTAGATATCAACCACACAAAAAGAAAAAAAAAATGAACACAAAAATATTTTGTAAATATGTTCATAGCAGTTTCATCCATAATTAACAACTAGAAGCAATTCTTGTATTTATGACTGAAAGAATGAGCAAACAAATTGCATTGGTTTCATATACTAGAATACTACCTCACAATAAGAAGTACAGCTAAGTGCCTCAACATGGATGAATCACAAAGACATTATTTTCAGTAAAAGATGACAGAGCATGAGATGTATGACTACTTTGTATAAATTTAAAGCATAATCATGCTCATCTACACAGATAGAAATAAAAAGTCACTGATTTTGGGTGAAGTTGAAAAAAGGATCTGGAAAGGAGAAAGGAAATTTTCTGAAAGGATAGAAATGTTGCACTTATTGGTTGAAATGTTACATGGTTACATGTATTTGTCAAACTTCAGGAATTGTATGGTTGATGCATCTGTATTGTACTACATATTACATCTTTTTAAAATTAAGTTTCGGGCCAGCCAGATAGCTCAACATATTAAAGCGCCTGTTTAGGCAGACACAGGGGCTAGGGGTTCACTCCCCAGCCTGCCATGCCAGCCTTGCCCCTGGGGTGCACTAAAACAGCAAATAAGATTGGGCATGGTGGTGCACGCCTGTAATCATAGCACTTGGGAGGCTGAAAACAGGAGGATCACTAAGAGTCTGATCTATGTAGTGAGACCCTGTAGACTATATATATATATATATATATATATATATATATATATAAAATAGTTGTTGCAAGTAACCAAAGTGGGAGATGATAATAAACTAAATGAAAATGAAAAGAATTAGCAGTGAGAATGGACAAATATGCAAAATTGGAGGGATAGCAATAGAAAATAGCAACAGAAATAGCAATAGAAAAACCACTGTGAAAATTCATCATGAAAAAGCAGTCAAAAATCCCTCCCATCTGGAATTTAGCAGTTTAGCAGACAGTGGTGCCATTTACTGAAATAGCAAAGGAAGAGTTGCAAGACACAGGGAAATTACAAATTTCATTTGTGAACATTAAAGCACCTCTGAGACATTCCAAATCAAATGCTACAGAAGCTATTTATTTACAATTTTATGAGTCCAAAATGGAACATATATCAAAGCAATAACCGTGGGGAATCTTGGCACAAATCACATCACAGAATCTGATAAAATGACCAACATACTATCTCAGGTAGGAAAAAAAGTCAAACTCTGTAAAAAACAGAGTAAGTAGAACCTATAAAGTCAGTTGAGAGGGATCAGAAGAAATAAAACAAAAACATATGTGAGGTCAAACAACAAGCGACAGAGTGCTTCAAGAAGGAAGAAGTGAGGGCCAGCCAGATAGCTCAAAGGACTAAAGTGCCTGCTTAGGCAGAACACAGCAGCCAGCCGTGGTCTGATCCCTGGTGTGCCATGCCCACCTTGCCCATAGGGCCATGCTGCGATGGCGATTGAGACTGGGCGTGGTGGTGTAAGCCTGTAATCACAGTGCTTGGGAGGCTGAAAACAGGAAAATCACTAAGAGTCAGAACTACATAGTAAGACCTTGTAGACCCTAAGTACACACAAAAAAATACTAAAATACTAAATACACACACCAAAAAAAAAGGGAAAGAAGAAAAAGCAAGAAGGAAGGAGTGGTTAACTACAGCAAGACTAAGGTGAGAGGTCAGTGGGTAATGCACTAAATATTGTTCATTGGACTTGTCAAAAAGTAGCCTTTTCCTCCTTTATGAGAAGTGGCATCAGAAGCCATTAATTGAAACATAAAGGAACCTAATACATTTTATATTTTTATGATTGGAATTCACATTTACCTACCAACACGTGTACAATCACGAGCATTGCTGCATGCACACATATGCATATATGCACACATCATGTGAATGTATATTCTTCACACAAATGCTATTTACTATGTGAGATTTAATTATACTTCTATAGATATCCCAAATACTTTTCTTATTCTAAGAAAACAATATCCTGGTATCATTTATAAAATATGCTTACAAAATCACCAAGAAATTGGGTCATCATAAAATCAAAAAATTAATTTCAAACTGCAAATACAAATTCAGAAGAAAAAATTCAAGAAAATGTTTCTCCTAAAATATTATTCTGCTATAAGTCACTATTAGAGAAGGGGGGGAGGGAGAGAGGGGTAGAGGTAGGGATAGAGAGATAAAGATAGAGGTAGAGACAGAGACAGAAACAGAGATAGTGAATGTGGTCCACTACACAGCTTGAAAAAAGATTAATGAATAGGCCTGACAGTGTTTTTGTAGTCCAGATTTCTTGTAGTCCAGATTTCTTTTGTCTATCTCCTGGCTACTAGATGATAGCAAATGATAGATAATATATCTGTAGCTATAAAAGTGATCAAGTACAAATGTTCAGAAAAGAAATAGGACCCTCATTGTCTAACATGATTTTATTTATATTGGTCTTATGCCAAACTTCAAATATCATCATATATTCTCATTTTAAAATTGGATTATAATTAAAATAAATTTATAAGTGTCTTTTTTCTATACATCTTGAGCTTTTTCCTTTCATCCTTCTTTGACAGATATTGTGAACTAAATTAATTCTTTTCATATACCACGTCCAATTCAAGAATTAGGTAAAAACTACTCTCTTGTCTTAACAAAAGAAATATAAATTATTTAATTTACAGGAATTTATTTAAAAATATATTAATGGTCTATTGAAGGTCAGTTGGTCTTGATTTCTAAGCCAGATCCTGCAACTCTACAATGTCTTCAACCATCTTTGGAGAATGTGGTTGAGAAGGGTATAGAAAATCAATCAACCAATGACTTATTTAGCCTATCAACTGATGCTCCTACAATGGCAAGAAAATGAAAGTGCTGGTATAGTTATAGGATAAATAAATAGGTAAATATTAAAATTAAATAATAATAACAGATAATCGAAATTACATGAACTGGAGTGCATTCCAAATTTAAAAATGAAGTTACCAGTCCCAGTTCAGTATGAAATATCTCAATACCTGAATAGGTAGACTTGTAATATAGAGAACATAAATTCAAGTACACCAGGAGCTGGAGAGATAGCTCAACAGTATAAACACCTGCCTGCCAAGAGCAAGATCCTGAGTTCAATCTCACGTTCAAAAAAAAAGAAAAAGGACAAGTAGACCTGATAATTTGTTTCAAAGATTGTATCAATCTAAAATCTGAATCTTATACAATTTCTACTTCAAAGAATGACAAGGTTCTTTCAACTAATAAAGTTTGCCTCTACTAAGAATTTAAAAAGTACAATGCTGTGTTTCTACAATGATTTCAATACAGATCTCACCAATCTGACTCAGAGCACACAGTTGATCTCTCTCAAGCATCTCTTGGCGATCTCTATAAATGTCCTTCTTACTTCTGCATCTTCATCTCAGGCTCCTCTTACCCAAGTTACACCTGCCTGATCCACTCTAAAAAGTCCAGATTCAATCATATATTCTTCTTAGTGGCCTTCAGAAAATACTGATTTGCACTAATTGTTCCTTTTTGTGATCTCTTCTGAACTGTGCCATTTAAAAATTGACACTGAAGTCCGAGTCCAGGTCCGGTGAGTGTGTGGGAGAGCTTCTGGGTACCCTGCGCCAGTGGGACCGANTACTGGTCCCAGCCCAGGAGCAGTGTGGGTCAGACACACTTCCACCACCTTGGGACGCCCCCACCACTCCGCAGCACCTCCCCCACCTGGCCCGCTGGGTAGGAATTACTGTCTCCTTCTGGGAACCCCCAGACACAGTCCTAGCCCAGGCCCAGCGAGTGTGTGAGAGAGATGCCTCCCCCCCCCCTTACTCCACCTAGTCCCCTCCAGGCTCAGCTCAGGCCTAACATACAGGACTGGGTATAACACTGCAGCTGCAATCCCAGAAGAGAGTGTAGAGGATAGAAAAACCCAGCTAGTCCAGGAGAAGAACATCTTGCAACAGGGGCACAACAGGTTCACCATCAAGGGCAGCAGCATGAAGGAGCTGAGCACAGCAGCCAGACCCAAGCCAGGCACAGCTGGAT
>NDGM011027965.1:0-14412 GCA_002564305.1 Octomys mimax
CAACCAATCAACCAACCAACCAACCAACCAACCAACCAACCAACCAACCAACCAACCAACCAACCAGCCAACCAACCAGAAATAAAGTTGTCTAGGATTCCAGGGTGTTTGGCTCCATCTTCTGGCCAGTTTTGATAACAGCAGCTTTTTTGTGGTACTGCAGTCCTCGGTGATCGACCATTGAGGAGTTCCGAGACTTGGGCTAGAGGTGGGGTCGGGCGGCAAGGGCAGGACCTTGCTCCGGGCCTCACAGTGTATTCCAGGTTTTCTGCTTCCCTCACTTATGCCGCCCTCCTCCATTCCCCTTCCTTGCTGCCTCCTCTTTCTCCAAGATTTGTTTCCCAGTTGATTTCGTCTCCCTCTTGTTCCTGAGACAGAGCCCTCCGGTCAGCGAGCGCACGGCTCTCTCCCTGGTACCACGGCAACCCCAGCCCCAGCCCTGACTTGGGGGTGTAATCTTCTCGCACATAAGAGAAGCACAGATCTGCCTGCTCCTCCAGCTCTGCCCTTCTCTGGCTCAGCCTCTCTGAACCTCAGTTTCCCCATCTGATAAAGAATCAAGCAGAGACTGGGCATGGTGGCCCAGCGCTTGGGAAGTTGAAAACAGGAGAATCTCTAGAAGTCCGATCTACATAGCGAGACCCTGTAGACCCTGTCCTAAATACAGAAAAAAACAAAAAAGAATCAAGCAGCTCTATGAGGTCACTGAAGGTTAAAAGAACGGTTGATATAAAGGTCGCTGTGAATTCTTGACTCTACTCAAGTGTTACGTTTCTAGACATCTCTGTGCTCGCCCAAGGTATCAAGAGCCTCAGGTTCTAGGTGACACCATTAGCCCAAGTGCTGTGGGATCTTGGGGAGGGAGAAGCAGGGAGGGTAGGAAGAATTTCAAAGGCTTCAAGGAGGAGGCTGGACTTTATCTTCTAACCCAGAAAGTGTATTGGAAGTACTCACATGGACCCTGAATCCAGTCTCCTGAAACCCTGGAGCGCTAATGGAAGAAGCAGTGGAGGAGTGATTCACTCTAGCACCCTTCTTCCCTGTCTAGATCTTTAGCTTAAAGGAGAGATAGGAAAGCGGGAGTTTAGGGGGAGGAAAAGGAGAGGAAGTGGGACAGGAAAGGGAGGAGAGGGAGAAGGGCAGAAACAAAGAGAAGTCAGCAACAGAGGCAGAGCCCTGTTCAGGCGCTTGGATATTCTCCTCAGGCTTCTGCGGAGCTTCCTGCCCTTTGCCTCCTCTGAGATCCTCTGACACCGCCCTTCCCTGCCTCTGAGGAGCAAACTTCAGTGGGTTGTATCTCTTTTGAAGACATGATTCCCGCACCCACCACCAGGCCCTGGGGGGCTCTGCGGAGAAACCCTCACGGTTCCACAGCGGAAGCAAGCCCTCTATTCTGCTCCGCAGATCCGCTGTCTCCTCCACTTACCTCCGGGACCAGGAGATGGCTCTATTTCTTGGCAACAAAGACGCCAACTCCCAGTGGTTGGCTTGGTCCCTTGTTGGTGGCAGAGTTCCTTGGTGCAAACTCCTGTTCACACCGAGCCAGTTTAATAAGGCGCAACCTGTGCTCTGTGACTCCTGTAGGCCTTTGCTGACCGATTTTCATCCCTTTCCAGGACTGGCCCAGCCACCCTGTCCCCAGTGCTCATGACAAGCCCAGCTCGCCACTCCTCCAGGAAGCCTTCCCAGATGACCTTTCCCTTCCTCAGCTTTCCTAGAGCCTACTCTCTCCCTCCCTCTTTTCTTCCTTAGTTCATATTACTCCAGTCATGTCACAGAGCGGGCTAGCTTTAGGTTCCAAGCCTACTAAGCTCACTCTGTGGGTGGAAAAGGAAATCACTGAATTAACATTGCTTCAGACAGTAAGAGCTGTTAAGCAGAGAAGACCTGGGTGCTGGTGTCTCCCAGGGGCTCAGAACACTGGGGTTCTGAAAAGTTAAGGAATGTGCTGAGGGTAAATGACAAAGGGTGGAGCTTTGAGGTCCATGCGTGCTCCTATCACTTCCCATGCTGCTGGCCAGAGCTGAAAAGTCCACTATTCTGGAACGTTGTTCTTTTGTCTTAAGGCCGTGATCCCCATACATACAGATTTTGTTTCACTGGAGGAGAGCTGAGGGAGAACAAGGGGAGGGCCTCCTGGACCATCAACTGTACCTGCTAGGCAGCCAGAAGGTCCGAATCCCCCACTCCCTGTCACTTTCTATGTGTGACCTGTGGAGCCCTGGTTCCCTGGGATCTGAAATAGGTTTACTAAAAAAAATCTCTGTAGGCCCAGCAAGATAGTTCAGCAGATTAAAATGCCTGCTTAGGTAGATGCAGGGACCATGGTTCAATCCCTGGCATGCGAGTGACAGTGCTGCTGAGACGGTGATTGAGCCTGGGTTTGGTGGTGCGTACCTGTAATCCCAGCACTTAGGAGGCTGAAAACAGGAGGATCACTATGAGTTTAATCTGAGTAGTGAGACCCTGTAGACCCTGTGCTAGATATATTAAAAAAAAAAAAAATCTCCGTAAATGCTGCAAGTAAATGTGGGCGACGTGTGTTGTTACTGTCTCGGCAGAGCGACCTCTCAGAGCCCCAGAATGCCCAGCAACATGGGTGTAGAGAGAGGAACACACTTTGCTCATCAAACGAATGTGACCCTGGCGATCACATCTCAAAATTAGCTCCTCTGGGTGGAGCTTTCTCTGGAAAATACCCCCTGAGCCCACTGGTTGACCAAGTCACTGCCACCTGCAGCTTCTGAGTATTCTGAGCCCTTCCCTGCCATTTTCTGTTTATCCATGGCCTTGTTTGGGCACACATCCATGAATCTAGTAAGGGTGAGTTGCTTTGGAAGTGATTTTCACACAGAGCTCTTGAAAAAGAAGATGAACAACAACAAAATGGTGTTCACAGACTTAAAAGATCCCTGAGTGTCAGGGCTGAATAAACACCAAGATGCCACGCTGACATCCAGGAGTGGACATCCGGGCCTGCCGTAGACCAGGGCCAGCCAGGAGGGAAGGGGGTCCTCCAGATAAACGTTTCTAATAATGTTGCAAAAGGACATTCACGCACTAGAAAGAGCACAGACTCTGGAATCCAGCTTGGTTCATGGGCTTCGTCTCTCAGTGGACGGTGTGAGAAGAGTTAGGGCTCATTCCAGCCTCCGATTCTTTATCGGTACAATGACATTAACTGTCTAAAAGGTCTGAGTTTTCAACGAGACTGTCCTCTGTCCGTTAACCAGCTGCCATCGCGTGAAGGAAAGGCCTACACTCCTGTGGTGTGCTGGACCCTGCTCTTCTCACCGCAGGTTCCCATGGGCTTTTGGTTTCCTGTATTCTTTTTATGTTATTCTGGAAGTGGCCTTCTTGTAACATGTCCCTTACCCTTTTGGGGTGGATTTTAACATTGCCTTTCTGAGCGTCTCTGTCTGATGCTGCAGCCCTTCCAAAGCACTGAGGTGCCTCACATGGGCCCCCTGAGATTTGGCTCCCATGTCTGGGGCACTATCAGTTTATGCCTCATAAGGAAGACCCAAGAGAGAACTAAGATAATGTATACACATGCATGGAATATGTGTGCATAAAACACACATGTATAAATGCATATGACCTTGCACGCATGTGTCTGAGTACAGGGCCTGTTCAAGGCTGACGTTTTGGATCCTGTCAATGTGCTCAATATCAGGCTGATAGGATTTTCTAAAGCTGGATGGAAAGATAAGAGAGGGCCTCCCAAAGCGGGCAAGAGCTGGGCTTTGCGAATGCTGATGAATATGCAAGGAGAAAGGATGTGAGTGGGGGTGGAGCCTCTTGGAGCAGACAAAAGCGCGCAGCACGGATGGGCTCAGGTTTTGCTCAGGGGATCGGGAGGGGTCTATTTGGTTTTGATCTTTTGATTCACTGAGGAAATCAGAAAGATAGAAAACTGAAAGAGCAGGTTGGCATCCTAGAAGCACAAAAGATAGAAATAAAAGGGCCTCCAGGGATCATCGGGCCCAGTCTTCTACCCACAGTGGGAACAAACATGTAATATAATAATAGCAAGGTAGTCTAGTCTGAGGCCCAACTCTGCTACGTGTTCTCGGAGAAATTACAGATGGCCCCCGATGGGAGTGTTTCTGCCCAAGAGCACAATGGTTCTTGCCTTCCCTGTGATGTCCGAAAGATTTGGGGAGGCACGGGCTGGAGACTCAGGGGTGCAGGTTAGGCTGTGAAAGCGTTTGGGTACAGGCATGACCGAGGGGCGGACGGGGCCGCAGGGAGACGGAGGGCTGCTGCTCCAGGCGGAGCCAGGGCTCCTCGCCTGTCCTCGCTGGCTCCCGACCTGTGCGGCGGTGTCATCCAGCTGGGCTCTCTCGGCCTCCTGGCCCTGTCTGCTGGGCCAGGTTACAGACGTTCACGGGTGGCCAGGGTTTGCTCCTGTGCCCCTGCAGCCCCGTCTCCGTGGCTTAGCCACTCCAGAGTGCTCCGGGGGACGCTCAGCGGCTCTCCTCTCCCTCACCTTTCCTCCACCCGCGCCGGACCCCGCGGCTTTATCTCTGCGCAGGAGGGGCACACACTCCACTGATGTGTTTTAGTATTTGACATCCCCCGCATTGCTATGTGGGGTCCCCCGAGAGGCACAGCTGACTCATGTGCTGGTTGTATTTCACGCACAGGAAGACGGGGATTGGGAGCCAAGGGGACGCTCTTCTTGGAGAGCCAGGGTCACAACTTGTCGCGGCGGCCGTGCGCTGCCCAGAGGGCCCTCAAGCCAAGAGGGGCTTAAGCACCGCAGAGAATTTGCTGTGATGCTGCCGAAGTCTGGGCTCAGGACGCTGATCCTGAGCAGTGTCCGGGGGCCCGGAGCATCTGTGTTTGCCAAGCACTCAGGGATGTTGTGAAGTGGAGTGCGAGGATCCCTCACTGTGTCCACCTTGGAAACCCCAGCCTCGGGATGTAGTTAGGAGGAGAGGTTCTGAGGAAAATCATCTTAACTGAGTTCTCACTCCTGTCAGGTACACATATGTATTATCCTTCTAAAACGAGGCACTATTCTCAGTGCCCAGCCTCGCGGCTGATAAGTAGAACCCTGAGGGCTTGAGTTTGGGTTTCCTAGCTTTAGAGCAAAAATCCCTCCCACCCGGACTATACTGATGAGCGGGGGCCCACAGCCCTCCCCCCCATACCTAGGGCTCCCACCTCTTTTCTTGCGTGGCCCTTAAGGTTTGTTTCAGATCTTCGGTCAGTGGGAGAATTTTCTTTGCAGAGCTCCCCTTCTGCCAGTAGGTGGCAGCGCTGGACCAAGTACAACCTGTGTGGGTAAGGGGCATGGGACACGCCAAGAACGCAATCTTTTGTTTCCCTGGTCTGGTTAGCTGCCCACTTCCTCCTGGCCATCCACATCGATTAGTTTTGCATTTCTTAAGTGCTGTAGGTCACCTCATACCCTTCTGGTTGAGCTGTCCTGTGATTTCTAAATCAGACGTGGGAGCCAGCTGCAGCTGTAGCTTACATTTTCGAAGTATTTGCTTGACATCCTATTGAGAGCTTTGTGTGCGTTACCTTGTTTAACCCTCCCCGGCCCGCAAACCCTCTGAGTCGGAGGTTGGCATTTGGCCCAGTTGTTCGGAGTGGACACTGGGGCTTCCAGAGACTGAGCTGGCCTAGGCCACAGAGCCAGTTGAGTGACAAAGTCAGGCCAAGGGCCAGGCTTGAACTTTCTGGTTTCAGAGCTGCATCACATGACAATTAAAGTCTCATGTCAGGGATGGGAAAATGCCTGTCCAGAGAAGGAAGGCATTTACTCCTGGTAAACTCATGCTGCGATGAGAACTTAGGTCTTGTAATTCTGGGCATTCTCTGACTCTTGCTCTAGCTTTGCTAAAGATAAGGACCTGGGCTCAGAGACACACTGAGGAAAGTCCCCTTTTCTGCACCTCCCAGGTGCGGGAGGATAGGTGGATGCTGTGCTCAAGGGTGGCTCTGCCAGCATGTACCCCTGGAGCTCAGAGCTGGGCTGAAGGCGGCAGGACCCAGGGACCCTCCTCACCTGCATAGTTGGCATCAGGGAGCAGGAACCTCCTGTGTCGTACAGCCCCGTCTCCCAGCACCCATGGGGGCTGGCCTAGAGGTGGGCTCCGTGGCTATTGATGGTGTATGTGGGCATCCCTCTGCTGGATCTATTCAGGCTGCTCTCAGGCCCGTGACTTCAGGAGTTCCCCTCTGGCCGACCCCCAGCAGGTGTCTCTTCCTTGGGGTCCGATATCTCTGCTGGGGATGATGTATTTGGCTTCTTAACATGAACCATTCCTTAATGTTGGCTGTTCTTCCACATTCCAGCTCGGCCCTCTACGTGTCCTGCCTCCACTTCAGCTGGGAAGACCCTCGGGAGGAGCAGCCTCTTATGTCCCTATGCATGGTTCACAGAGTCTGGCACAGAGCTCAGCATAAATAAGCCACTTATGAAAACAACCATCTATTATGTTATCCAAGTAGTACATATTCATTTTGCAATGTTGAGAAGAAGCCAAAGGAAGAAAATTAAAATCACCCCTATGATAATAGGATTCCTTTCTTCAATGATATTTTAATGGAATTGAGTTTTTCTCTTTCTCATTTTATTGTACAAGAAAAACATATTTCTTAACAGGCTTACAGAGTGGTATTTCCAGTGAATTAATTTTTTGGCTTATCTGTATTTTTTTGTATTTGTACAATGGGAAATCTTAATTCACAGAGACTGCCACTTCATAAGCCGCTAGATACTTTTACTAACAGTGATGCTGGTAAGAACCCCTTCTATCTGTTGAAGGCCTACTGTGTACTGGCAGTTTTACATAATTGCTTCATGGCTTTCTTAAGGTATAACCCATGTATTGTACAATGCACCCATTTAAGTTCATCATTCATTTCAATTTAAAGATTTTTAGTAAGACCACCCAGTTTTACAACATTAGCATAGTGTAGTTTTAAGATATTTTTATCACCCCTGTAAGAATCCTGAGGCCCACTTGTGCCCTCTTTCCCCCAAAACTAAGAGCTAGCCAGAAAATAATCAGCCTTGAAAGCTAAAGATCGCACATGCCAACCCTGTCCGTGTGACA
The DNA here is from genome assembly GCA_002564305.1 of Octomys mimax. Lineage (NCBI taxonomy): Eukaryota > Metazoa > Chordata > Mammalia > Rodentia > Octodontidae > Octomys > Octomys mimax. Next base: position 7,077 of record NDGM011027965.1, read on the forward strand.
TTGCCCGACTTGCCAGCACTGTTCTCTCTCTCTGGAAGGCCGGTGAAGCAAGGACAAGCTAAATGGGCCTGGCCTGTTGGAGCTCTAGTTTTCAAGGCTGATTATTTTCCAGCTAGCCCTTATTTTTGGGAGAACATGGTAGTTATCCTGGTTTCCACCCTCAGCCCCAGAAAACCATTAATCTTCCGGACATTTCACGTAGGCGGACGGGTAGTCTGCTGGGTTTAGTTGCATGCTGATGGTTTCAGGTACACCCAGGCACGTGGCGTAGATGGGAAAGCTGAGGCTGAGTGTGGGAAGTGACTCGTCAGAGTTAGCTCTATGCACAGGGAAGGATGGCCTGGATTCAGCTGTGGAGTGTCTGATGCTCGAGCCACGCCGGAGCCCGCAGCCTCCGCACCTTAGTTGACTTTTTATGTCCTAGATGCTGTAACCTCGTGTCTGTGGTTCTCCCCAAGGGACTATGCTCTATAGGCTCTTCTGCCACCTTTTTACTTGGTAATAAATGTTAGTGTTAAATGCGAATTAATATCCACCTGCATTACTGACAGTAGAGTCTTGTTAAATGTGGTGCGGTGGTTGAGGGTATGAGCTTCCTAAACAGACGGGCTGGGCTGAAGTACGACTCTGTCACTTATTAGCCAAGAACTGTACATGGAGTGCTTGCCACCCCCAGGTTTGCATATTGAAAATCTAATCCCAAGTGAGCTGATTTCTGGGGACTTTGGAAAATTTTATATTATGACGGCTGAGCCCTCATGAATTGGATAAAAACTGGATAAGAGAGGCTTTTCTCACATCTTTCCTTTCACCAGGTGAGGATCCAACAGCAAGAAAGCCACTCACGGACCATGTAGAAGACTGTAATGGACATCAAATCTCTAAGTGCCTTGATCTTGGTCTTTCCGGCCCTTAGAACAGTGAGCAATATATTTTTTTTGTGAAAAATATGTTATTTATTGATTTGGTACAGGATCCTACTATGCAGCTTAGACTCATAATGATCCTCCTGTCTCAGCCTGCCCAGCTCTGGGATTACAGGCATGCACCACCATGCCCAGTTTTGTTGGCCTGCATGGCGTGTGGTACTGGGGATCAAACCTGGGTCCTTATGCTTGCTAGGCAGGCGCTTAGACCATGGAGCCATTGCCCCAGCCAGAGCAATATTTTTCTGCTGTTTACAAGACAACAAATCTGTGATATTTTGTATTAGACAGAACGGACTGAAACCGTGTGATTGTAGGAAATTACTTAGCTGCCTTGTGCCTAGTTTCTTTGCCTGTAAAAGTCAGATGGTGCTGATGGTCTCAGAAGGCTGCAGTGAGAACTAAGTGCCGGAATATGTGTAGAATGCCCAGTGCCCGGGTGCTAGCTGTGTAAGGACTGAATTACACTAGAGTAATGACAGAATTCCTGCTGTGGCCTGCCCATTCCCATCTGGAAGCAGACACTGAGGAGGGGACAGTGAAGAAGGTTTGCCCTGTTCCCCCCATCTCCTCCACTGTGGGAACCCTGGCTGTCTTTCTGTGGATTGTTGAGGGAAAGGCCTGGGGCAGGTTGGAGCTGAAAGCCCTTGCCTGCCTGGGGAATTTAGGAGATAAGCTGCAGAGCTGGAAACAGACTGTTGTATGAGGGGCCCCAGGCTTAGGAGCTGGATCCAGGCAGCGCCTTCCCACTGCTCTGGTCTGGCTTCTGAACGCTGGTACCCAGAAGCCAGCGCGCTGCTCCAGCCCCACCCGGCAGCCTGCAGTTGGTGCAATGGAGGCACACACATTGGCTTGCAGATTGTGGGTGGGAGGACAGGATGTGGTGGGAAATAGCTTGCCAGCTCCAGGGGTGGGGGTGACATTTGTCTGTGTTCCCTGGTGATTTGGCAGCAGAGGCTGCCAGGCACTCATGGGGGATTGGCAGCCTTTGAGAACCCTGCTGGAGCCCCAGCTCTTGCCTTCCATCAGGTTAGAGGTGGGGCCACCACTTTGGTCCTGTGGGCAGCTGAGCAGCAGGGTGCCTCCAGGACAGCCTGGGGATGAGATGGGACCGAGGAAGCTGGGTCTGGCCCTGGATGTGGGGCAGGGTGGGGCGAGACCCAGGCTGAGGACGCTGGAGCTTGGCCACAGGGACCAAGGGGAGTAGTGTTGGTGGGAAGTGCAGAAGCACATGGAGGGAGATACTGCCTCAGAGTTCACATGGGAACCTAGGATTCTGCTTCTCTTGAATACCACAGACTCAGCTAGCTGCCTATAACGTATTCCAGCAAGGCGGTACCCAGTGGGGTGGCATGGTGGCTGCCCTCTTTGGATAGGACACCCACGCCATGGCCTGGGACAATCTCCTCGCTCAGCTGTGCCATTCAGCCGTTTGCCCACCACCACTCGCCATACGTCTGTCACGACTCAGCCGCTTTCATTCTTTCGGGTTGGCCATGTTGGGCCTGGGCACACTTGTTTGAAGACCTGTTTTCTACCTGGACAGGGCAGTCAGGAAGCTGGAGGAGAGGCTACTCCAAGTCCAGACGGAAAGCCCAACTTGTTCCATGAAAAATGTTCTAGTAGGTGAAAAGGCTGAGGTGGGCGAGGGCTTCTCAGGCGCTTGCAGCTGGAATGTTCAAGGTTGACTCAGTTTTGTGAAGAGGAAAGAAGTGTTTTCAGGACAAGCTGGAAAGAGCCCAGTCCAGATGGAGAAGAGGCCTCTGGGGCGGAGTGCAGTGGGAAGAGCCCTGCTAAGGCCCACGGCTTGGGGCGCCACGCTGCCGAGGCTGGTGCTGAGCCGCGCTGGGCCTTGAGGGATGGGGAATCTTTCAGCGTCTCTGGTCATGCCTGTGGTGAGCAGCCAGGACTTTTGTCTGTCAGGACCCCTGAGCAGCCCATTCCCACTCAGGCCTTGGGTCTGGGCCTCTTCTCCCAGTTCTGGCTGGGTGAGGAGTCTGTCTCCGTATGTGGGACTTAGCTGAGGGCTAGGGCTGACCCTGTCCCACCTGGAGCTGGGAAGGCAGCTCCTGAGGTCTACCCTTCTACAGCCTGACACCTCCTGAGAACCTGCTGGAGAAACAAACAGATTCAGGCCTTGGGTGTGGGGGGAGACAGAGGGCTCTTTGGGGGCCTTGCTTTTAAGTTCAGCAGAGAGGGAGAAAGCCAGGCGTGCCTGTGTGTCTGCCTCTCTGGGCCTTGGGGCACACCTGGGGGAGAAGCCCAGCCAGGGCTTGGTCGGGTTCTGAGCTTCCAGGGGCTGTGGGATAGCTCATTCCTCCTGGGCGTTCAGTGGTTTAGGAGCATCTCAGGGAGCACTGAGGCTTTCTGTTGTTTTAAAGGCAAATCGTTGTTCTTTCCTTGAAGTAAATCGTCCTTATTACAGAAAACATGGCAAGAACACAGGGAAAGCTACTGCACTGTAAGCCCTGCCCCCCCAGAGTGCAAGATGAACAATTCCGTGGCGAGCCTTGGGTGTTTACTCTGCAGAGGCACAGCCTCTTGAGACACGAGGAAGGGGGCGCAGGAAACAGGGAGCGCACTGGAGTTGGAGGATTTGGGCTCGGAACCTTCTGCTGATGCCTGTTTTCTGTACAGTCGTGAGAAAACAAATTGGCTTCCTTATGGCTCAGCTTCCTGGCCTGCAAAATGAGGATAAAAGCACTGTGTCCCTCCTGAGGCTGGGCAGAGGTGGGGGGTGGGGGGTGCACACTGCTCAGTGCCTGCTAAAGGGGTGTGTGTGTGTGCATGTGCATGCATGCACATGTGTGTGTGCATATGTGCATGCACATTAGTATTCATCCATACATGTACAACTATTTTAAACATAAGAAATTGAGAGGATATAGACTACACCATTTCCTAGCCTGTTCTTATTTTTTATTTTGCTCCTACAGCGAGTATGAATTTTATACTACAGGTATGGGCGCATCAGAATGGTAGCCTGGGTCGTCACATCACTTATTCCCTGCTGTTTGATCCCTCCTCCTCTGCCCAGCTTCCTTCCTGTCCCCATCATGTGGGTCTCCTTAGGATTGGGCTGGTGATGGTCATGGTCTTGCCCTGCTTCTTTGGTGTGTTCCAAGACATGTATGCCTTTGATGTCAGGAGTTCTGCGGCTTTTGTGCTGAGTTTGTTGAGCGAATCTGTGTCAGAACAGGCAGAAGGGCTGGGATTCAGAGTAGAACACTCATGAAGGTGTTACCATCATTCCGTCCGAGGGCCACCATCTGCCTGCAGCACCTAAGAGGGTGGAACAGGAGGAAGGGGGAGAAAAGAGAGCGGCTCCTGCCAGCCTTCCTTCTGTCCCCTCTGGCTCTCCCCATCAACAGCTTTCCTCTTTCTCTGAGAAATTACCCCAACGAGTTTAGAAGTTGCAATTGAAACCCGGAAGGGCAGCTTCCTTGCAACCCGTATCCCCAGGAGCCCAGTGAGCACAAAGCTTCTCACGTAGGAAGAAAAAAATAGGAAGAACAAGCTGCAGCAGCTCCCATTTTCCCTGATTCCTCTGCGTAGTGGCAGCAAACACCACCCTGTGTCTCAACTGATTGTTATACACTGGGCATACACAGTGGCTTTTTAAAGGTGCCATTGATAACTCTTTTACAGGGTAACTTTTACTCACTGCAAGAGCATCCAATATATTGGAATTTCTCATTTCCTATTTCTCTGCTTTCGTGTATAACTGAATTGTCATTCTTATACCTAAAGTATGGATGAATCTTTTTCTCGACCAAAGACGACTACTCCAGCTCCAGAGCCTTTATTAGGCTTGGCATTTGGGGCATGAATGGCTTTCTCTCTGCAAGGTGTCATGAAAACTCTGTGAATGAAGCTGTGAAATCCCCATGGCTACTCTGTGTCTCAGTTATTTCTTATTGCTAGCACAAAATGCCCAACACCTGCAAATTAATGGAGGAAAGATTTATTTTGGCTCATGGTTTGTAGAGGGTTCAGTCCATTGTTGGCTGACCCCAAGGCAGGGTGGCACGGCAGAGGGGCATCACAGGGGAGAAACTGCTCAGGGCAGGCAGACGTGAGGCACAGAGAGACAGAGCGAAGAAAGCAGGAGATAGATCCTTCCAGGCTACACCCTCAGTGGCCATCCTCCTTCAACTAGGCTTCACCTCCCAGCCTCGCACATTAGCTATAAGCTTGTCACGTGGCCATCCGCGGATACACCTCATGCCCAATAACCTAATAATCCCCCAAAGCCCCACTTGTCAGTGCATGAGGCCTTGGGAGAGCATCTTGTTATAAACCATAGTGCTCTGCTGGGCAGAACACAGGTCTGTCCTTGGCTGGCTTCCTGTGAAGTTGCACCATAACTTGAGGGACCATGTGATATTGAACTTTTTGTGTTTGGCTTATTTCATTTAACATCGTGGGTGCAAGATCTATCCATTTCCCTTTAAGTGACATGATATAATTATTCTTTATGGCTGAATAACATTCCATTGGAGCTATCTATCTATGTCACATTTCCTTTATCTGTCTGTTAATGGGCATCTAGGTTGTTTCTGGAATATCTAGGCTTGCATTCTCTGGACATAGGGATGGGGATCAGGGACATTTAGGTCCTCAGTAAGCACATGTCATTTTCCCATCCCTGGAGCAGTTCTACTCAGGACAGAGGGACAAGGAGGGTGCATGCAAATGTATGCGTCCCATGTGTGTCAACCACATGCCAGCCCAGTGACACTGGCAGGTGGAGAAGAACAGGCACTGAAAGGCAAAGGCCTCTGGGATATCATGCCAGGCTGTGTGGGAGGAGGCCTTTCCAAGAGGCAAAGATGGGCAGAGGTTCAGCTGATCACTGAGGATGACGTCTGCAGAGTAGGGGCAGCAGGGAGAGATCCTGGTTGTTTAGCATGAGAAAGAGTAATGAACCCCAGCCTCCTCAGGGTATCTTGGCAAACACCTGCAGAGCTCACATCAGAGTCAGGAAAGTTTCCACAGGGTGTTGCCTTGGAATTGTGAGGCACTTTGGGGTATTTAGGGAGAGAGGCTCCTTCGGTGGCTGCTTTATCCCTCATTCCTAGAACTGAAGGGCTTTTCCTCTTCCAACATTTTTTATTGGCATTTGCAAGCTGGTGCAGATCTAAGATGGAATTTTCATGTGCAGCAAACTGAGGGGGAAAAGGGCTGTAAAGTGAATATTTAATGAAGTTAGATTTATTTAATTTTAAGGATTGCCCTTTATTCTGAAGGAATGACCTTCCTTTTAGTGTTAAAATGTTCTTTCTTTTATGAAATGATTATGAAAGTAAATGACATTTTTTCCAGTGATCTGACTTGATAATTTTAAAAGGTAGAAATTCTAGGCTGATACCTTCAGGTGAATGTCTCCCCCAGCCCATAACCCCATTTCATGTTTGTACTTAAGTTTATCCAAAAGGATCCACAGATGTAATGCCTGCTGGGTTGAGTCCTCTTGTGGAAGTCCAGCTCCTGGCTTTAGTTTTTGTGGTATCATCAAATCTAATTTTTAAAATCTTTAATGTATTTAGTTATTTATTTATTAGGTACAGAGTCTTACTGTGCAGCTTGGACTTATAGTGATCCTCCTGTCACAGCCTCCCCAGTGTTGGAATTACAGGTGTGCGCCACCACACGTGGTTTCAGTGGTCAGTACAGAGTGCCTCAGATTCTGGGGCCAGCATGGCAGATGGTACTGGGAACCAAACCCGAGTCCTTACACTAGTCAGGTAGGTGCTTAGACAGCCAAGCTATCTCCCCAGACCTAAATCTAATTATTTACCCAGTGATGATTTCATTGAACAAATATCACTGGCCTACTGTGCCTTGTCCCAGGAGCTGTGATGGTGACCTTTGTGGTGGTGGAATGTGCCACACCTGGCCATCCTCTCACACCTCCCTCACATTACCAGGCTGAAAATAGCTTCTCAATAGAGATCCTTAAGCCCATGAATGTTTCCTTAGTTTGCAAAAGATGTGATGGAGGCAAGGAGTCTGTGGATAAGGTTTTCTTGGGTTTTTGGGATGGACCTAAAAATGTAATCACAGATACCCTTTTTTCTTCTTTTTTTTCTGCTACTGGGGATTGAGCCCAGGACCTTGCACTTGCCAGGAAGACATTTACTCTACTGAGCTATCTCCCAGGCCTATTATATCCTTCAGAGACAGAGCCAGAAGAAGTTTTGAGAGAGGCCACAGAAGAGGAGGAAGCTCTATGAAGATGAAAACTGTGACTGAATTGACTCAGTCTCAAATTAGGGCGTGGACATCAGAGCCTATGAGAGACAAAGAGTAGGTTTTCCCCTGGATCTTCTGTGGGGAACCTCTGATGCCTTGAATTTGAACTTCTGCCCTCCCAGATTTTGAGACAATAAATTTTGATTTTTTTTTTT